>OX421451.1:45625515-45633015 GCA_949126865.1 Montipora capitata | reverse complement strand
CCTCAGAGGGTTGGATCTAGAGAAAATGACGTCATTTACCCACTAGCTTAAAATTTCAGCGTGTAAACGCAATTTATTATATATGCAAAACACGGGTTTAAAAGTCTGATCGCCCGAAACTCCCGTGCTGCATATTAATTCGGCCGCGTAAACACGCATTGCATTCTTAAACTAGTGAGTCTTTGACGTCATTTTCTCCTCGACCCAGCTCTCTCAAGATTTTACAGTTAGTAATGGCGGACCAATAAATAAGAAAATTCCAGTTAAAATAAACAGGTGTCTTTTTAAAATCAGAACTTAAAACTTGGGTCAGTCAGTGTTTAGTTTACATAGTTTTGAAATCCAAAGAAAAAAAAAAAATTGTTTTTTTGATCGTAGTACCACTTTAACCCAAAAAGGAAAAGGCCAACAAAACATACCACATTTTGCTGCACATCTGAACAGACAATGCTTCGACCGCCAACTTGTATCTAGAATTGGATGAAGGGATCTAAGCATTTCAAAGCCGTTTCACTTAAAAATATATATATATATTCAAAAGATCTTTTGTCTATTAATAAAAAAACCCGTTTTTCCATAATTTTATTCACGCTCCATTTTTGCTGCGAGCCTTGGCTAGCAACAACGCTATTCGTGACCGCGTGGGGCCTCTCTTTATATAGGCGTTCAAAGACTCGATCCGTTCACCGTGACTTTTTTCGTTGGTTGGAAATGATTTTGGGAGGATGCAGTAAGTAGGATCAGTGGCATTAGCTGGTAGTCCTCTTGCCTTCGTGGCATCATCCTTGTGCAATCGTGGATCAGTAGGTAAATTTTTTTTTTCAACAGATTTTACATGTCAAACGCAATTTTATCGATCGCTGGAAGTATCTATTCCTCAAGGTCACGAACGATTTAGTGACCTCTTCACTGCAAAACTTCCATTTTTGGCCACATTTCTCACATATTGATAATTTCGATAAATGTTCTTCACATAAATGCACTGTCTTCATGACATCTTCCCTCGTCTAGTGATTCCAACCTCCAAAGTTCTCCCAACGAACACATTTCATAATCAATGATCACTCCTCTTCTATGTCTACTGAAGAATGGTCAGGATTCCGTTAAATATGAATATTCTGATTGAATAAATGCATTACGATGCATATGGCGTCTACGAAAGGCAATCACGTGTTATGCACAATATATCTCGATGGTCTCCCCTCCAGATACCAACTCCGCCCGACAGGGATTAACTTCAGTGAACTTTTGTCGTGAAAATGGGAAGGTCCATACATACATACATACATACATACATACATACATACATACATATAGATGTATTCCCTCGCAGCACTTCATTTGCTACGAGAGTCATAAACATTTCTTTGTTCTTTTTTGTTTTTCTATCGGGGATTTTAGGGTCCCTGACCCTAAATGGCTAACTGAAGACCAGAAAAAGGGAGTCTGTTAAGTTTGATCAATAAGTTATTTTCACTTCAAACGAAGTTAATCTACTACCTCCACTGGTTTGCTGAGAATCTTTCGTGCCAGGGATTCCATCTGTCGTGGAAATGTAGCTGAAAACATGACAGTCTGTTTGTCAGGACGGATGCAATCAATGATTCTCATCACCTGAATCATAAAAGAAACACACTCCTGTATTCTTAATGTTGTACGCAGAGGCTCATACTGTAAAACAAATGATCAGCGAAGGAAGAGAAAGAGAAATTTAAGTCCTCATTTGACTTGAGGATTACGGTCACTTCGCCACCAGTCAGGTCGCCACCACAGGTAATCTCGCCTTAAGCAAGTTGCCATCTTGGGCTGTGCTGATTATTCAACACTCAATCATGCTGTGTGAAGTGCGTCGCATTTGTTAATGTGAAGGTTTGAAGTTCGTCATTCTAAACTATAAACGAAAGAACAACTGAGCGTCCTGCTTACTGAAGATATGATGTCCTTTGCCGTTGTGGTGGAGAATTTGATTTCAAGTGGTGGCGAGATGACTGGCCTTTCAATTAACGAAAGCTCGAATGTTTTGACAAAAGGAAAGATTACTTCAATAGAAGAGTCTTTGACATCATACAGACCTTATACAAGGTCAGCAGAAACAGTGATTATGATTAATGTCTGGTCTGAATTTCTTCAAAACCTTTCATTCGTAGGTCACTCAGCTTTCATCCTGTTTACCGCAATATACTTACCATTTATCACACAACATGAAGCTTGCACAATTTACCCAACCCTCGAGGCCAATGCATGGAAATAACTTTCTATTCTTACAAAGCAGAAAACACAAAACTGCCCAGATGCAAAAACAGATTCCTAATAATCATTATTAATTTTGTTTATTTACTTTAAGTTTCATTGGGACTTAAACAACGAATCACTGCTACTGATTTTATGATTTCACTTCTCATGCAGACATTCCAGATCTGATATGTTCAGTCAGGGGTTGCAACAAGCCTTGAAGTAGATGCCTGGGCTTATCAACGCAATCGGCGGTCACTCTTGTCTTTTACAAGGGTGTAAGTGAAAATTCAAGGCAGGCAAATTTCTGACAACATAGACGGCGGTATACCGCTGGTGACCGGGTTCTGATAAAACCCCTGAGAGTTCAGAAAAAAAATCCCTATTAATTTTCCTTTACACTTGCCAGAATGCCACCTTTCAAGCTTTCGGTCCTAGCAATCATTGATAATGGATCACATAGTTCATAGCAGTTACATACAGCTAAGTACACAAGAATTAATCAGAGGTCATAGATTAAAATCCTGTTAGAAATGCCATGATGTCGATGCAGGTAGGCCTGAGTCAACATCAATATAAACCTGACCGAATTGATGAAAAAGTTTCATCTGTTTTGTGAACTTCAGAAAGATATCAAAGCAAATGGGGTTAATATTATACTATACCAAAATACATAGCTTACATCACGCAGAGCAGAAAGCAACAAAAAAACGTTCTTACCATGAAGGAGTTATTTGCATTTATTCACCGTTTTTGTGTGTTTTCATTTTATATAATTTATTATAGAATTGCACTTCATGCTACTATGACACTTGAATATACCTGAGGTTCAAATCCCATGTCAAACATCCTGTCTGCTTCATCCAGGACAAGATAAGTACAGCGGCGGCAATTCGTCACGCGACCTGCAAAATGTTTTACATAGTAGTACAAGTGTTTTACCTAAATAGCCTGGCAGGTCGCCAAATTGTAAACAAGCTCATCTAATCTTTCATTACTATGGCTGCCTAACATATATAATAAAATTGACATTGTTGATCACTTAGGCGACACAAGCTACGTTAATTAAAAAAAAAAGCGGGTTCAAAATTAATGGTGTCGTCACAATTTCGCACTGTTTCCAGCCACAAGACCCAGACATTGGTGACGCATGGTTCTCAATGTACCCATCTGCTTTGCTATTTTTGCACATCAATAATGATGATCTAATGCTCACTTCATCATATAAATTATTACCATTATTAGCTGTCAGCATATCAATCATTCTGCCTGGTGTGCAAACGATGATTTCCGCTCCTCGTTTCAGTTCTGCAATCTAAACCATAAAATAACTATAAGTTTTAAACATTGTCATTGTCCTCATAGAGTGAGTTTCAATGAGTGTCGTAAAACCAAAACCAAAGTAATTACTTTGGCCAATCAAAAAGGAAGGAGACAATCCAGTAAACCACTCAAAACTCGAAGTAATTACTCGTAGCCCACACAAAGCGCGGGAAAATGTCCACGCGCGAGCCACGATTGGTTTTGGTTTCACTTCTGATTGGTTGAAAAAATGGCGCGAGAACTTTGAACCAATCACTGAGTGCAGTAATGCAAAACCAAAGCAATTCCCTAATTACTTTCGACATCAATTGAAAACCGCTCAAAACCATCCTCAGTGTCACTGCCATTATCACTGTCATCATCATGAACATCAGTACCGTGCATGTAGGTTCTTTTTGTGACTAGTGGAGCATAACTTATTCAACTATCAATCAAGAGGAGACTTTGAAAGGAGTAATAACGCATCAATCATTGCCACATCTCACCTGCTCACTGATGCCTGTGCCACCATAAACACACACGACACGCAGATTTAGGGGCTTGCAGAACTTTTTGCATTCACGGTAAATTTGAAGAGCAAGTTCTCTTGTTGGTGTCATAATAACACCTATAGAAGAGAAAAAAACTGTCAGTGCATGCGAAGCACTTGAATGAAATTCTCTTCACAGAGGGAACTTTAATTCAACTTGAATAACATTGTGACGAACAGAAATTAAGAAATAAAAAGTGGCAACCCAGGAAGCAAAAATGGCTGTAATTGCATTAAATTACAGAAATAACTACAGAGGAAGGTCGTAATAAGCCATGGTAATAAGATAAGGTTTTTTGTAGAATGTTTTCATACACTAAATACTGTAAGTATTTCCTTGAATCTATCAGCATGTTTCGCATTTTGACCTTGGGATGCTTGTGGTTGATGATTTTTGTTGTAGTTGTTTTCATGTTAGGGAGTTTAGGGACCTTAACATCTACGAAGGCGACGGCGACAAACACGTCACCTCAAAATATAACTTTGCTTTATCTTAAGTCCTTCATGATTTTTCCATTTAGTTCACGTTCTACAATGTAGGCGATGTAACCTGAAAATAAATTGGTCCGAGTGGTTTCAGACTGAAAACCGAGAATGAAAGATTGCAGTTGAATGCTCACGTCCTCCTCAAAACCTCAAATGTGGCGATTTCACGTCGTCGTTATGCAGAGTACCGCAAGCGTAGCACGATTATTTTTCCCCTTTCAACCAATGATGTCACTGTTTTGTGGCGCTATTGTTGCCGTCGCCGTCGCCGTTTCTTAAGCTCCCATGACGACTACGGCAACGAAAACTCCGGGGGGGGGGGGGGGGGATTTAGTCTCACTTAGGGTGTTCTGGGCAAAACGCCATCATATGTAGCCGTGAAGGTCTCCTTTAGGGTTACGAGCGAAGAAATATAAAAAGATATATTTAAAAATATGTTTCAAAGCCTGGGCCACGCCCAGATTGATCTCCTTTAGGGGCTTTCATTCAAAATTTCTGACGAGCATCCCTGCCCCTTCATATGCAAAGTCCTCCCCCCCCCCCCCACCCCCGGGACGAAAATGTCACTTCAAACTATTATCCTAAGTGTTTCAAGATGTTTCCATCTTGTTTACGTTGTACTATATGGACGAAATGTCCTATAACCAGATTGGTACGTACGGATTTGAAGCAAAGAGAGAGAAGGAAAGATTCACTGTTATTTGTCCATGTTGTCGTCACAACCTGAAACTTGGTCGTTTTACGTTGTTGCTTTGACAAGTACGCGAGAGAAATGTACAAAAATGCGTGGGGCACGCGCAGCACTATCATTTTCCCTCTTTTAACCAATAATATTACTGCTTTTTGGTGTTGTCGTAGCCGTGGCCGTCGCCTTTCTCAAATTCCCTATTACATAACTACCGGTAGTACCGGTACATGAGGCGTTATTAGCACCATGGGACTTAAGCATGCAGTCCCACCAGTTTGAAAGAGGAGCTTACGTAATGAATGTTACTGGAGAACCTTTAGAAATAAGCTGGTTATGTTACAGTTGTCAGTGCCTTTGAGTAGCAGGATACATGACAAAGACTGTTTACAATGTACCTATCGGACCATCCTCTCTTTCAAGCTCCGGCTGATCCAAAACATGTCGGTACATGGGAAGAAGAAAAGCCAGCGTCTTCCCACTGCCTGTCTTAGCAATACCTTAGAAAAGATGATCAACACAATAGTCGCATGCGAATATAATACCACTGTTACCATTAAAGGATGTGCTCTACTCTTACAAACCCACACTTTCACAAGTTAAAAAGACTTAAAATAGAAGGAAAATGTAACAAGGTGGATGGTACTAGGCTCTTATGGTTTCTTCCACGAAAGCAACTGGCCATCAGGCACTGCCTGGCAACATTAATTTATCACTCTTTACCTATAATATCTCTGCCACTCATTATAGCTGGTATGGCCTGAGCTTGAATTGGTGTTGGCTTTTCATAGTTATTCCTTGAAATAAAATTTTCCAATAATAATTAGTATTTAATATATCATGAAACTAGCATTAATTCAATGAAACTGAAGTTTTTAACAACAAAAGGGCTTTACATTTTAAATGTATCTTAGACTTGCACATTACATTATCAGGCCTAATAATTATATAATATTAGTTCCCAAAACATTAGATCTCCCCTCATAGCCTCTTGTTTTGACCAACAGCATAATGTGGCTATTGACACACCTCTTTTCTCACCTGCTTGCAAATCAGGGATTGGTTATTTTACTTCTAAAGCTTATCTTCAGGCCTCGGTTGTTCAAAAGGGGGACAGTGCGACCGAATAAATCACTATCCAGCGGATAAACACTAGCAAAACCAATTGAGTTATCCAGTGGATAGTGATTTATCCAGTAGATTGCACTATCCAACCTTCAAACAACTGGGGCCAGGTCTTTAATATTGAGATGTTCAAAGAAATGTTTGTTACTTTTTGAGGACATCCAGAAGTTTTAAGCTGACTCCTGTCTGTGCCCAAGTCTTAACAGGCTTTGGACAGTCCTTGCCTCGAACGCGAATGCTCTCCAGACTGGCTCTGAATTCGTCGACCTCTACAAAATAAACAGAAGAAATGGCAAAGATGTAGCATTCTTAGGGCGCGTTCGATTGACCCTATTCCGGAATAAGAATACGTGGAGTGATGATTAAAACGGTATGTTTGGCACATTTCAAAGCTGCAAGGATGATAAAAGTATGTTTAAAATAACATTTTAGCCAATGTTTGACAATTTTAATGTGAATCTCCACAAAAAACAAAGGATTTCCAACTTGTATTCCATGTATTCCTATTCCGGAATACAGTCAATCGAACACACCCTTACATTGCAGACTCTTCCTAAAAAATATTCAAAATTAATTTGCTTGTATTGTTTTGTGGAGGATAGGATGGGAGGGGGGGAGGGGAGGGTTGGAGATGGTTTGACATCTGTCTGACTGCTTATAAAAAGTCTCAACGAATTCTCATGGAATAACTATCATTGTTGAATAGCAGGCCTTAGCCTCCTTCCCAGTCCTCCTCATGAGAAATCAACACTGATTCAAGAGATTTTGTTGCACTCAGTCTCAAGTCTAGTTATATACTTATTTTGATTAACCCTTTGACGTCTAAACTGGCCTAAACTATTTTACTCTGTCTAACGCCAGAGGGCCAAATTGACGCCATTTACTCGTCAATAGGGAACCCCTGGGAGTCAATGGGTTAAGGGCGCGTCCTTTTGGGACTATTCCGGAACAAGAATACTCCGAATAGATTTATTGTGTTCTGGAATACTCCTAAAAGAATGTGCCCTAAGCATGCTAAAGTCTGAGTATTCATGAGCATGAGTAACGCTTCCTACGCATTTTGTGATGAGATTATAATACCAGTCACGAAAAAAGTACCTTCTGGTGTCATTTTTGCAAG
>OX421451.1:45588015-45620515 GCA_949126865.1 Montipora capitata | reverse complement strand
TCTAGACTTACAACCAGGTTCTATGGCGACCAAAAGTTGACAAGTCTGATGACTATTCTATACCTCTTTGCTGACATCTGCCATGAAAGCATCTAATGGATCCACATTATCATCTTCCTGCTAAAGACAGTAAAATAATCTTTAGCCAATAGACCTCTTTAGCTTGTACATTTTGTTTTCCCATTTCAGACCACGTGATGTTACTCTAGGGAAAACTTTCTTTCAAATATCATCCTATGCACGTGAATATGTACGCATAACTTATGAAAAAACAAAAGGAAAATTCCCTTGAGAACATCACGTGGTCTGAAATGGGAAAACAAAACGTACAAGCTAAAGAGGTCTATTGGCTCCTGGGAGTGAGACTTAACAGATTTTACTCCGTCTAATGCCAGACGATTTTACTCGCTAACTGGGGCCATCCTGGGGAGTTTAAGGAGTGAATGGGTTAAAAAAGATACTGTACATCCTTGTTAACGCCTTGAACTCCCTCAATTCTCCAGTAGCTAAATGGTAGAGCATCCAGACCAGTAATAAGAAGGCCATGAAGTTCAATTCCCGTTAGAAGCACTCTGGATTTTCTTGAAGTGTGCCCGTGTCATAAAGGAAAATTCATTCCTTCAGCTGAGAAAAACGTACCATCTCTCTTTAAGTAATATCTGGGTTTCTGTATTGGTAATTAAAAACAATGACCTGTGACCTGTGATTTGAACCTGCCCCAAATTGACCTAGGTTAAAACAAGTTGACCAAGGATGAAACAAAATGACCTGCAACATTATATGCATGTCATAACTGAAGAATTCATTACTCCAATACCCATCCACCACCTTCTAAAGTTGACATAATTAAAATTTGATGCAATGATGCATAACTTCCTTATTATACCCCAGGAATTGCAAGCATACAAGTAATGATTGGTTTTGGTTTCACTCCTCATTGCTAAGCCAGCCAAGCAAAATGAATGCCTTGGGAAATTACTTTCAAAACTCCTTTAGAACTGCTTCAAATACATGTACATGATTAATTACGTCTCTTCACTCACAGGTTCCTCTTTCACTTTGCTGTTCGCAACACCTGGCTGAGCATTTTTATCTGTAACAAAGATAAGCTTGTCAACTTACTTCACATCAAACCACATATGTAGTTGTTGTAGTAAGGTAAGGTAAAGTCTCTGTTACGAGACTAGGAAGGCCCATAAGGACGGCGCTTATCTCCGGTTTCCGTAGCATTAAGCGACTAGGAGTACTCATATTATTTTTACTTCCCTCTGGATGGGATGCTAGTCCATTGTAGGGTTATCCCAGCATTTTCGCCGGTACCCATTTATATACCTGGGTGGAGAGAGGCACCGTGAGAGTGAAGTGTCTTGCCCAAGAACACAACACAATCTCCCTGGCCAGGACCTGAACCCGGACCACTCGATCCGGAGTCGAGCACACTGACCATGAGGCCACCGCACCTTCCCACTTAGATGTTGCAGTAGTTAATTAACACTTTTCCTTTATTCGAACTACAATGTTGTTATGTTTGCCTCTTACTTTCCCTTGTTTCAGATTATGATAACATCTCTTGGACAAAAGAGAGTGAAAAATGGAAAATTCTTAACTACAACATATATAAGCAAAGTGTTCAAGACACCTGAGGTCAAATGCTAGAGAAGCAATTTCCATACCAGGTGAAAGTTATCCCTTGTTCGTTTACATGTACTTTATAAAATTCTTCCATTGATTTCCTACCTCTGTAACTCTCAGTTTTTTTCTCAAATGGCTATGGTTGAAAAAGGTTGAAAAATACAAAATAACTATATTAAATGCATCACAACTCAACATTTCAACTCACTGTCTGGTTTTTTACTTTTTGCTTCATCTTCAGCATCCTGCAACACAAACACCACAACTCATTTGGTAACGATAGTAGTTACAGTTAGAAATATTTTGCGTTTGTTTGTTGATTTGGCCTTTAGAAGGACTGTAACAGTGCTTTTGGATCAGTGCACTCAAATATTTTCTTTCCTCCCAAATGCTGTTCAACGCTGATAATCAGCAAAACTTTGCATAATTTAGAAGAAGCCAATCTTGAAAAACAAAATTAAGCAAAAGAATAATTAAATTAAAGTGGTGCATTTATATGGCGCCCTTATCACTATCGTCTCAAAGGCGCTTTACAATGATCAATTTACCCCCAGCGGACTGGAAGCATATACAGGCGCAAATTGCAGCCGCTTCTAAGCAGTCCATGCATGCTGGTACTCATTTTACCGACCTCGGAAGGATGGAAAGCTGAGTGAACTTTAGCAGGAAAGAAGGTCGCCAAATATTCCAGTCTCGGCAGAACTGGGAATGGAACCCGGGACCTTAGGGTTGGAAGGCACAGATCTTACCACTGCGCCAACCCCTCCGCTCCAAAAAAGAAACTGTCTTTTGACCAAAAACTGGAAATCATGAAACAAAAGTTTACGCTAATTCTGGATTAAGTTAATTGGCTTTCCAACAACCGGGCCCTGGACATTATCTCTACCACTGCACTGAAAGTCCAATGGCAATACTTAGTCACCAATGGATTTGCCCCTTTCTCACCAATTGCCAAATTGCCATTACAAATACCCATACAGTTCTCCTGCTTATTATAACACCTACATGTACATGTTCATGTACCACTTAAAACTAAATTTAAATAAATAAAGAAAATCTAAGAAGTTTCATTTCACTGCTACTGAGACTCACCATGGGTTCTTCCTTGACACCTACACCATTCTCATCAACATCATCATCTTCTTCATCATCGTCATCATCATCATCCTCAAGACTCCATGCTTTCTTTTTCTTTTGCTGTTCATCACTTGTTGCAGCTTCACTTTGCTCTTTGTCTTCTTGCTCTTTCTTTCGCTGTGCTCTCCATGCCTCTATTCTGTACAGTTAAAACTGTGTATTTTACACACAAGGCACATACACTTTCTGGGTGAAAAAGAATCGCCATCTTATTTTAAGCACTTGTAAAGAAGCCTGAAAAACATCCAAGCTTGAGTCACACTCAGATATAAAAGCTTGAGAAATTGAACCAGCACAGCACTGCCAAGAACAACTTCACATCATTGATGGTTTGAGTGTTGCATTTGTCTGATTGTGCATTGTACACTGTGCTACTACTGTGCCATCAACCCAACTGAGAGCTGGTCAATAAATGCGAGTTTGTAATAATATCCAGTAGAACCTGAAAGTGATATGGGAGATATATGCATATATAAAAGCAAGGCATTTGAACTGCAGATATGCATTGACTTTTAAGCTATCAATCATTTGCTTACAAAATAGATGCATGTCTGCAGTTCAATTATATGACTTTGATATATCTTCCATCATTAAAAGTCCATGCATTTTATCACTCAAAATTTGTGACCATGGTATGATCATTTTTTTTGTAAGATGCAAACCTTTCTCTTCTCTTCTGCATCTCATCATCTAGTCTTTTCTGCTCAGCATCCTGTGAATCACAACTTCAAACTTACCAATGCATCAATATTATTAACGTAAAATTTTAATACATCATGCAAGCGACAGCAAACAGAAACTGTGTTCAAGTGAGGTATGTGCGTATCCCCTTAAATCCTGATTCAGTCAAGTACTACCCCAACTATTAGAATGCTGTGCATTACAGTATTAACAAGATGAGTTGCCACATCAACCATGCTTCGTGCACTTTATCGTTTTGTAATGTCTGGCAATCAATCAGCCAGAAGTAGCAAAAGAATTTTTGTTATCTGAATTGAAACCGTACTAAGGCAATCATCATATATGATATGCAGGTCTCCTGCTAATATTGTATCTAACTAGTGAGATGAATGTGTGATATTGCACAATAACAAGAAGGAGTTACTGTAGGGATTGGCACTAGTTCTTTCCTTGCAAGAAATGCCCAGTTACATGTATTTCTCAATGAACCAATTCTCTAATCTTCTAATATGCCTTCTTGGCTCAATCAAGTTCATTCTTCACACTTATTCAAAATGCAAACATACGTTTTCTCTGTTTTCATGCATGTCAAAAGGGCTGAGGGGCTAAAGACAGTAAGTCTCAGTGATAAAAGTAATGATAATGATAATGATGATGATAATAATAATAGTAATAGCAATAATAATAATGATAATGATAATGATAATGATACAAGAATTTGTTTAAACACAATGGTTACCTTATCATTTTCATTACTCTTTTCCTCGGCAGTTGAACTTTCCACTTCTTTCTTTACCTGAAAGAGTCATTTAATAAAATATCCCAAGGTTTGGAAGCTTACAATGAGCCTGGCATTCTAAATATTGCATATACTAGAAATTCAAATTTCACTTAAAGAAAAAAGAGAAAAGACAGAACCTCTTTAGATTTCTTGCTATCTTTACTTTGATCAGTGCTGTCATCATCATTACGTCTTCTCCTGTCCCTACTATTACGTATATCAAGGGAAAAACAAAAAAATACTTGTGTTGAAGTTTGCAACATTCAAGCTGACACATATAAGAATCATATCTCTATTATTATTTTGGTGGCACCAAAACATCTTTAAAAAATTTCACCAAACCTGCTTTTGGATTTCCTCTGTTCCTTGTCAGGACTTCTACTTTTTGATTTTGATCCTGAAGAGCTGGATCGATTACGACTCCTTGAACGTTTTTTTCTATCTTTATCTCTGTCCCTTTCCTTACTACGAGGCCTCTCTTTTCTTCTCCTCTCCTTGCTTTTGCTGCGGGACCTGTGTCTTCGCTGATTTTCCTTGTCTTTTCTTTTGTAACTTGGGCTATGACTTTGACTCCTGCTGGATGAAGCACTGTGCGAGGAGCCACTTTCTGATCTTTTACGTTTTTTGTCTCTTTCTCGCTCTCTTGGTCGTCGACTACTCTTATCCTTTTCTGGACTCTTGCTTCTAGATCGTTTCCGCTCCTTGTATCTTTCCCGACTTCGAGATCTTCTATTTCTATCTCTACTGGTTGACCTGGAACGAGATCTCCTTTTGCGCCTGAACGAATGAACAAAATTTAATTTTTTTTGTCATCACTCAACTCTTTGACAAAATAATAATAAAAACAATAGCCAGTGTTGACACCATGGTTAGGGCAGATCGAGTGTTCAGTCTTTAACCAAGCGAGTGATTTCAACAGTAAAAATTGTTTAGGGTAGGGGAAAAAAACCCCTATCACACATCAATTAAATAGTTTGGGATGGGTGACTCCTTAGTTTCCTTGTCCAATAACTCATAGAATTACAATCAAATTTCAACTTAAGGTATGCCTTGTTTTAAATTCTATTTCCTCATTGGACTATGTAACTAAGGAGTCATGTAAGAGTTTAAAAGTGTTGGGATCACGAGCTTGAGGGCTTGCGACAAAACAGCCCAACATAGAGACAACCCAACATATAACATAATATAAAATTTTACAATGTACAATAATAGCACAATATTCGCCTATTGATTTTCCTGTGTACATGAATCTAACAAAACCTGGCCAAAATTTCCATCAGTTTGCAAGGGCTTGTTATAACACTTATCGAACATCGAGGTGTTAACCCAGCCATAATCAGTGGTAGATTTTACGAGGGTCACAGGTCCTTCTGTATTCCAAGAAAAGAGCGATGTCAAAGTTGGTTATGGGGTGCAGGGACGGCACAGTGGTGAGAGCACTCACCTCCCATCAATGTGGCCCTGGTTCTCTACTCTGCATCGAGAGGTTTTTCTCCAGGTACTCCAGTTTTCCCCTCTCCTCAAAAACCAACATTTGACTTGACTTGCGTTTATTGTTAATTTACAGTGTCCCCAAATTAGTGCTCCAGCACTGGAACGACTAGACACTTAAATAAAGTTCCTTTCCCTTCCTTTCCTTTCTTTTGGGAGAAGAGAAAGGGGCTTATTCAGGGGCATTTCTGGACATATTTTCACAGGATATAAAATCACCTAAATCCAGTTTAGTCTCTACATTATCAGCAACCCATGACTAGGAGTGAGCAACAACCCTATATTCCTGTCATAGCATTTTCACAGACCAGTTTACTTTTAATGAGACTCTCACAGAAGCCTGATGACCAATCACAAGAAACTAACTTGACATCACAGAGCCACCAAACCTGAGCTGCCTGTGTTTGTTTTTGTCTTTTTTTTTGTGTGGAAAAGGTAGTCTAAAAACAGGCTTAGTATGGAAGTTGTTTGCTCCAAGTCACAGGTTCCTGGCATCATGTTGCTCAGGGACTGAATATCTGACATAGTTTAACAACTGCATCCTTAAGGAAGTTCGCACCAAAATCTTCCTACGGTGAGATTTTCTTCATTTCTCGCCTAGAGTTAGGTCATAAAGTACTTACTCCAAAAATGAAAAAAAAATGGTGGTCACTGACTTTGTTTCGGAGAAAATGGCAGTGGAAAAATGCCTTAATTTCGAGAAATCGTTCATAATAGCGACATGTAGGCTCATCTGCTCGTCCATCGAAAATCATAAAAATAAACTGTTGGAGTGAAAGTTTCCTTGCATAGGTTTTTAGGAGTGAGATTTTTAGATAATTGTATGCCGCTAGGGATGTGGTAAACAGTAGAGTTCATCCTCGACGAGCATTTTCGTAAGCTCTATCCGTTGCAACCACTACCGGAATTCGATGGCATGAGGAAAGAAAATGTTAAAAAAAGATAACTTCTTATGGTGAGAATTTTTTCATTTCATCATATTTTGTAGATAGTAAGTAAAGTAAGTGATTCATGATTAAAAAAATAGGGGTCACCGATGATCTGAACAAGTAAAATTGATGTGATTTTGCAAAGCTCTTGGAAAAGTTCGTTTGTCACGCTTTTGCGTGACCTGTCGGGCAAGGACTGGAACCCAAGAGAGGATCGATCGTTGAAGAGATGAAAGGTTTTTACCAAAAAAAAAACCCTTTCTCGCGCATAGCAACGAAGTTTTAAGCAGGGGTCATCTTCATTTGGTTGGTGCTTTGTATAATATCTCTCCATGGCCGTCATGCTCATCCTCTGGAGTGTGTTTTTTTGTGAAATTCAATCGCTGATTGTTTCCACGCAGGTCCGCACTATTCAAGCGGACGAGGACGAAAATACTGCTCAATTTTCACGAAAGTAAAGGAAAAGAACTTTAAAAACATGCATTCACTTTGAACTTAAGTTCGTAGGGTAATAAAAACATTAAAAAGAAACAGCCCCATTAAATTTACGCAACGGTTCGTCCTCGAGTTTTCCAAACTTTCAGCAACTAGTCTACTTGATCAGCTACCTTTTCCAGAGCTTTTCCATCCTCCCGCTCACTTCTCTTTGAAGTTTCATGATGATTTGGAAATAAATGTGTCATTCTTTTGCCGGCCTGGAATTTTTTCCTCTGCGTTTTTGTCACCATGGTATTTTAACTGATGCTTGAAAATTTTGTATGAAAGTCAAGACTAGTGCACGACTGATAAAACCTTGCGAATATCAGTCGTGCAGTAGTCTCCTTGACTTTCATAAATATTTTTAATCAATTTTGACTGATCATGATCTTCTCTGATCCAACGCTGTGCAAGACTTATCGTCCACGGTTTTTGCAAAGGTTTTAAAACCTTAACTTCACTAATGCTCGAAGTAATGCGTGACATATTACAGTCGCGTTACTTGCGCAGTAACGTTGCGCACAAACAATTAGCACGAACGTCCTTAAATGGACATTGGGTGCCTGGGATATGAACAGGGGCTTCCACTGGAGGCCAGCCAGACAACCCCTTGATTCAGTAACAATCCCATGGCCAGGATCTGGACCACTACCACACTTTGTTGTTAACTTTGCTAAACTGCATTTACTTGCATATTAGAATCTACTAGGCTTCATTCCTGCTAAGATTACTCCTGAGTCACCATTGCTAAAAATAATTTGTCTTAATTCAATAATAATTATTATTACCAAGTTGTTCAATATTGATTTACTAGGTAATGTCACTATACAACCCTTACCACAGCTGTGCTATAAGATTATAATTATCACACGTAACAACAAAGTTATATTATTTAACACAACAATAACAATCATTGAGAGGCTCCGATGTCCAAGGGTGGGTCACTTACTTGTTATCTCTTCCCATTTGCTGGGATGGGTGTCAGTTAAAGTGACGATAAGTAGTTAGCACTTCGCTACAACAAAAAGGAAAAAATAAATAACATTCAATGAATATTATTTCAGTCTCAGAACTAAAACAGGTTCAGGTTGCCTGTTACATAAGGATCAAACCCAACAGAAAACTATTATTATAAACAATCGGTTTGTCTCCTTCCATTTGGGTTTCTAAACTTCATGTGTTGATTTAAAATTGGTTACTTTCAATACATGAACCCACAACCTTCAAAACTACATTTGTAAAACATCAGTGTTTAATTAGCTAAGATTAAAGGGTGCAGTGAGGCAGGATGGTTTCAAGAAAGAGACTAGCAATATAACATAGTCACCGCAAACACGATTAACCCATTCACCCCTAAACCAGCCATACTTACTGTAGTATTTTACTCTGTCTAACGCCAGACGATTTTGCTCGTTAATGGCGAACCCCCAGGAGTCAATGGGTTAAAAAATAACAACATTACATCTCTTTTCTATCATTTATTTCTCAGTTAAAAATATATTGCTACAAACCACAAAACAGATTGGAAGAAGGAACATGTTCGTAGCCGCCACCTTTCACTGCATGAAAAGAATGTTTGTTACAATGGAACCCAGTTTTCGCATGGCCAAATACGCTACGATACTGCTTTGATATCGAACAAGCGCACAAGAAAATTCTCTCTTTTGTCACCCAATTTCAACCAGCTTTGAAAGGCTTAAAGAACATACTATTGGACAAATGGCATTTAATTCAAAACCAACCTTATCTCAGAGAGATATTCAAGGAATCCCCTTTGATTTCTCATAGAAAGGGAAAATTGCTTAAAGATAATTATGCTTGTCAAAGCAAAACTGTGAAGGCTACTAGAACACCATGGACACAGAGCAGGAGTCGCGTTGGTCTGTCAAACCCATTTTACACACATTTTACACAAAATTGACATTTTTACAAGCCTCCTTTGAGTTTTAATGGGCAACAGGTCTTAAGAAGGTGGGTTACCGAAAAAAAAAAAAAAAGGTTACCCAAAGGGCAAATTAGTAAGAAAGCAAGTGTTAAACACTGAGTTTGGAAAGAAAATGCAACAATTTGAAGGAGAACTTGCATGATAATCCTTTGCATTCTTCCGGAGGAGTATATCCATTGTATCATCCTTGAAGTGTGTTAATTTAATTTAATTTGAATGTATCGCAGAGTTAGTCCTTCCAAATGCCTGATCTGGTCGTTCAGTTCTCTCAGATGGAAAATGTAAAACTGCTTAGTTGACCGCTCTCTACAAGGGCTTTTCAGAATCAACTGGCTCAAAGGAATCAGATTGAATGCATGTGAAGGCTCCGCACGGCTGCCACCATGCGATCCATGTGTGATCTCAGAGCACCGGAGACCTAGCCAGATGTAATTGACTGGGAGTCTATTTTGAGGAGGGAGGAAAACCGTAGTACCTAGAGAAAAACCCTCTGAACCAGATTGAGATAGGCCGAAACTCACCCCACAGGGTTGAACCTGGGTCTCAAAGGTGGGAGGGCTGGTTGATGACCACTAACACCATCCTGACTCCCCAACAAAGCGCCCAAGGTTAATGAATAGTCAGTCTTAAACCTGGATTCCATATTTGTTTCATTGGCCCTGAAAAGCGCACATGGGGAGTGATCAATTGGCAGGTACAAAACATTCAGGTCACAGGTCATTGTTTTACCAATACAGAAAGTATCCTAAACATCCACTAAAGCTAACCTTGGGTCTAATTAGACCTAAACAAGAGTTTTTAAGCCTAATATTAGCATTTGTAAACAGTTGGGTTGTTTCTGTATTAGGAAAACAATGACCTGTCACAGCCCTGGACCAGTGTGACCTGAGACCTGTGTTTTGTGCCTTTCTGTGATAAATAGAGTTGATACATATCATATTAACATACAAGAGCTCTCCGGCTCTTCAGTTATTACTATAATGATTTCCTCGGTAAAGCTCAAGTTGCTAAACAGTCCCAGAATAAACTAAAAACAATATTCTTGTAAACGTAAACAAAATATCAATGCGTTTTATACAAATGTCCAGTTCACAACAAACAGCAACCATTTTTCCAGGCTTGCCTTTCATTAGTCGTGATCTAGTTTTGAAAAGGAACATATTAACTTGCTCTAATAGTAAAATTAATCAAAGAGCCAGGCATGTGCGCAGTCTGCTATTCAAACTGGTGTCCATTTAAAAATTAGTCACATCGGCAAAAATCACGAGCTTAGAATGACCAACAAAATATGGCATAGAATCAAGTCATACTTGCCTGTGTGTAAAAAGGTAGCTCGTTAAGTAGGCTTCAAGATTTATAGCGTAATTTCCACAAAAATTCAAGACGCAAGATCGACGCAAGACGAAGGCGAAGATTAGGTAGCAGATTTTTTAGTCTAGTCAGCGGTTAGTGGGCGGTGTTTACTCTATGTATCAACCAATAGAGTGTGTTTGCGAAATTAATTAAAATGTATTCCGATATTCGCATTTCAGTTGACTTTCTCATTGAATTTTTTTGAGTGTTACGGGTTCCTTCTTGCCAAGCATAGGTTTTTTCGTGGTTAGCCAGAAACTGGAACGCGTCCAATATTGCTTCATTAGAGAATTGCCAGATCTCACGATTCTGCTGTGAGTCCCACAATTTTGTTCTCTATTCCCGCTTTAGGGAAAAATCATTCTAAAATGAAATATTACTGTACTTTTTATCATTTTTGCTTGTGTTGCAGCTGTAAGGACCTGTAAGGACCTGTAAGTATCAATATCGAAAGATGGGTACTAAGATGGGCTGGAACGTTCGATTTCTCTTTTTCATTAGAAATAGTATAACTCATGAATTTTTTAAAATGTTATCAGGAGTACTATACAAACAGCAGTGACAAACATCAGATATAAAGGCATCCTTTCAAATGAGTTTTTATTTGACGTTTCGTATGCTTTGTACATGCATCCTCAAAAGTGTCAGACGTTGTCACGTTTGAGTTTGAGTTTTGGAAAATTTATTGCCCAGTCTTCGTGAAGTCAACTGAGTAGAACTTTTGCCCGACTTGAAAGTGGCCGAAAAGACTTCGCCAACAGCCGTTCACTGTCCACTACACAAATTGGGTCTGTTAAAACCATGTAAGATCGTTGATGTCTTCAATATCTCTAATGTAAATATGTAAATTGAGGGAATATTTAGAGACATTTATTTGTTTAATTTTTTTAGGTTTCGAGCCTGGTACTTGAAAGAGTTGAAATGCCCCCGCCTTAGTTTGTGTTTTAAAAGGAGGGCTAGACATCGCTCAGTAGGAAATGACTCCTTTCTTTTCGTGCAGTAGCGTAGCTTGGCTCCAATGGTTTGAACAAGAAAGCACGTTTTTGCAAAGGTTTACAGTTTCGAAGTTGCTAAAGAATAGGTGCAAAGTAAAAAATTCCTAAATTCGCTTTCACGCGCGCAAAATAGTTGGCTCATTAAGCTTAAATTATATTTTAGGTTTTTTTAATAATACTTCCTGATGCAGCCAAACTGAAAACCTTCCTTTAAAAGAGGCAGGGACAATTTTACACGAGCACCGTCCACAGATTATGTAAAAACTGCAAATATGTGTAATTTACGTGAAACAAGCCGGAAGTTGTAGACTAGAAACACGAAATGTCATCACGCTGCATAGTGTACAACTAAATTTTCATTTTTGTTTCTGTTGTTGTTGCCATCTTGGTTAAAAGGTTTGACAAAGCCACGAACAGCTGAGTAGAGATAATTTTAAAATTGCTTCTTATATTTGAAAATAATCTAGTTTGCCACTTGTCCGAACAGATCGCAGTCGTTTTTCATGCCAATTATCAACGCAAAGCAAAGTGTCATAGTTGAGGACTTATCATCAGCTGTATTTTACCCCCCAAGTGCTGTTTTGCAAAAAAAATCTTTGCACGCGTCATAATTGAGATAATTTTATGAGATTGCGTACTGTTGCTGCACAGTACTCCTCACTACATATGTTGTGTCTATCCAAGTGGCCTATGGTACACGGCTTGCCGCTTTTTATGAAAAGGGCAATATCTTACGTTGATTAAAATTTCGCTGTACAGAAACTGTGTTGGTTTTTTCGGCCCCAAACTGTTCTATCTCATGCGGTTCTCGAAAAATGTTGGTTACTGCCTGCACCCTAAACAAAAGGAACGAACTGGCGAGTGCGTGCCGGCATGCAACCAAGTACTTGATAAAACATGCTTGAACGATCAGCCTGTAAAAAAGGAACCTTAGTTGTTCAGTTTTTAATGCACCTGACGAGAGAAGATCATTAGGTCCTTTCGAAACAGCTCTGTAGTGCAATGTTTTAATTTTTCTTTTCAATGGTATGATTTGCATTGTTTTGTTTTCCCTTGCCGCAGGGTTCCACGGGGAATTCACATAAAAGCACTTCAATGCCGCAGATAACAACGCGAACTGAGTGCCGAAGTGAAATCGAGTGTGGATAATTAATTCAGCTGATAACTTATTTTCGCTGATTGCATTTTAACGTCTCGTCTCGTTTTGGAGGAAAACGTCGTAAGTTCACTGCTTAGAAGGCTTTGGAGAATGTAAACAGCGATGTGTTAGACGTTTGTTAAAGGTACGTTACGCACATTTTTCTTGTTAGGCACCGATTTTCCGCAACTATTTGAGGATAATTGGTATTAGATCAAGCATATTTTCGTGTGGTTATCATGACTCGTCTCTGGCATACAACGTCATCTTGGAAAAACTTAAATGTTTTAAGCTTCCCATCCCTTCTTTTAAATTTCTCTGCAAGATTGGATGGCTTTCTCTACTGATACAAAGGATGAGAGAAGGTGTTGGGAAACGAGTGAACGGAATCTCAAAGGAATATCCAATCCTGCTTTGCTCAGCCGTTCACGAGAACTTTCCGAGAATTCTTCGAAAACGCTTGCTCAAGGAAGAAATCACCGCCGATTTTATACCATATCAAGTTTTTTGGTCAAAACAACTGGGATCACTGTAGATTAAATGAATGTTTCGAACAATTTCTTCTGTGTGACATGTACAAAGGGTTTGAAAACAGACCGCATTACAATGGGGATCATCACTAAGCATAAAATTCATAAATTATCCTTCAACTTAGGGCACTCATAAGAGTTTTTCTTTTGAGAAAACAAGGCTGTCAGGTATCCAACATGCAACAAAGACATATTTAACGTTTCGAGATCTAAGTTTAGTCTCCCTTTAAGGGGTGAAAGCTTTTCTGAAGACACTTTTTGTTGTTTTGCGAGTTCATTGGGAAGATTCACCGCCAAGACACTTAATTCACATAATTCATGCAAATGCGACGCGCCCTTTGAGTTAAATAACTTTTCTGCGCTTCTTGTGAAAAACAATAAAACCTCTGCAAAGAAACTCGGGCACTCTTCAATTGCCTATTTTACTGTTTGAAGCAGACCATCAGTAAGAGATTAGCTGTTTCCACAATGCTTTGGTGGAGTGAAGTTCTCATTGGTTTCGCTTCACATGTTCAATTATGCTAATTAGGACTCGAGCGCCCCTTTTTGTGGCAAAGTACACAGATCATTATTCATGCAAAAAGCAGAGAAAGAATACTAAAATATGCCTTAGAATTTACCATCAGATTTTAAAATACACCAGCTTTCACCAGAAGGACCCAGAAGAGATGAAGCGCGTACTGCTAATATAAGCAATATTTCACGCTATGTAGGCGTTCATTGGTGCATGTTAAAAGGCCATCACCATGTCAACTAACTTCGTAATTACTATCATTAATTTTACTATTGTTAATGTGGCGGACTCGATGAGTCGTGTCGGGAATTTTAATTTTCCATGTTTTGGTATCAATTGGCGCGATAAAAAAAGAAAGATGTTGATGAGGACTTGATGAGAGTAAAATTCAGAAACTTTTGACATACCACATTTCTGCAAATTTGCAGATGTATCTCTTTCCTTCTAATTTTGCGTTACCTCAGTAGTCATTCTTTCTCGCTTGGCACTAGAGTAAGCACTGTGTACTCATTGTATGCCACCTGACACAATGAGTGCGGCGGTAGTTAACATGTCTCAAAAAACAGAGATTTATTCATAGAGCTTTAAACAGAAATAAGTGGGTGAGATTTGTGCAGATTGCCAAAACTTGTCAGTTTCTCTGACATCGATATACTCACGCAATTTGTTTGCTTCAAAATCTCGAAAAGATCTTTCCTCAATAATACAAAATCGGTTATGGACCCCAGCCTGAATTTTTTCCCTCCCAATATCCCCAGGGACCTCTTATGGGTCTCCACACCCCTTATAGTTAACCTGCAACCAGCGTACTTCTCTTTACGCGAAAAGGTACGCGTAACTTTTCGCGCTCTGTCTGGCTAAAGGAAAGTACGCCTGATCGCAGGTTACCTTATAGTGTAAGGGATGGACGAATCAATGAGGGGTGAAATATGTTTCAGCACTATATCGCTGAGATTTCGCATGTTTCCAAATTTTCCAGGTCGTTCATATTTTCGATTTTTTTCTTTCAAAAAAGAGGGCAAAGTGTAATTATACGATTTTTAGAGGCGACGTAAACTTGATATCAAAGAGTTCCCTATTCGCCCTAGGTTCTTTTCTACTTGAAGGCAAACTGCCCGGACGATGTTTCTTAGTTTAATTTAGCCCATTTTCTATTAAATTTATTGAAACTACTAAGTTCTTTCAAATTTGACCATTACGCCTTCAATGTTCGAAAGCTTCGATTGATTTGTTCTGGAAAATTAACTACAGGAACATTTCTCATCAAATTTGAAAGTTACGATTTTCAGTGCACCCGTCTGTTTAAGTAAGAAAATTGTTTACTGGGAAAATACTCTTCATTCCTCCGATAATTGTAAGACTTGACCAGGCTTTTACGCTTTAAAAAAATAGGTTTTCATAGGTAATAATGGTGCTTTTCAGAGATCCTTTCAATTAATATTGTTTGTTTCCCACGAGCTAGTCTCTTATTGGTTACCGCATGCTGTGTGCAGGAGTAGCAGTGAAGTCTTCGTATTCGCATCGAACTTTGCTTGGTGGCCGCAACAGCTGTTTACAAGAACATTCAATCATTTCATCGCATTTATTTTGATCTTCTATTGCAGGTGTCGACGACTATTTTCCAAAATGACTCGGGCTTCGGCTGTGAAGAGTCGAATGATCTGTACTCTTACAAGCATACAATTTAGATAGACACGCCTTCTGGACTGTTCACGAATTAAAAAAAACCGGAATCATATAAACCGTGGATTTCTTCCAGAAAAGAAAGGTGAGTCGAGACGCCAATTTCACAGTCAACTTATTAGATTAATATGCAACTATTGCTGGCCAAAAGGATTAAATCGAACCTGTTTCTTTATCGGAAACTGGTTTGCACAACACAGAACCAATATACTGGCAGAGTGCCAGGATGAAATTAAGTCTTAAATCTTCTTTCTTTTATTTCACGAATTTCGTTCGATTGCTTCCATCGTATTTAATTCTTCACTGCATCTCATCTCACACAAATCCTTAATATAATTGCAGAGAATTTGATTTTTGTGGATTGCATGGAACCGCGTCCATACAAATTGCAATTTCTTGAACATTACTTGTGCACGTAATGCACTGATATTTTTCATGCATGTTCAACATGCAAGAAAGAAAGCTTTACTCTCGAAACCTAAACTCTCTGAATATAGACTGAATAGCTTTTCCTGAACGTCACACTCTATTGTCAAAGAGAGCTAGTAGCTCATAGAACTGAAAAATAACACTGAACTTAATCAATAATGAATTAGCAAGAAATTCTATGCAAAATTAAAACAAAACACTTTTCGTATTTACTTTTTTTGCATTGTAGGGTAGTTTGACAATGAGAATGTATCAAGTGTTTTATTTAGACTCACTTTTCGCTTTCCAGTATAACCCAAAACGTTTTCCGTTCTTTTCTTTAATTTGATACTTTCTGTGAACAAAACATGTCCTGAGGGGTTTTGGTAAATTAGGAAATAATCTGATAACAGATGATGAAAGTAAAAATTGAATGTAATGTTTAGTGGAATATCCTTTCTTTAGTAAATGGACACAGAGTTGCCGGTTAAGCTTAACTGAGAAAACTGAGACAAATTTGCTGGTCATGATTACGTGATGTAATAGCGGAACTCCGCGCACTATGGGTAAGAAAATATGGTAACCCATCTGTGCTAGAAAATTTGCTTTTGGTCACCGTCCGCCCGTACGACCGTACGACCGTCAGCCCACCCCCCCCCCCCCCCCCCCCCCATGTATGCCAATGTGAAACTGTAAGGTGCAACCCACGTTTTTTGGCGGGAAGTTGCATGGCCAACTGCGTACTTTATTAACAATTTAAGATTATTTACAAAATACAATTGATAAAATTAATATACGAAATCATTGTTTCATAAAAATTCAGATTTATATATAATACAAAAGCATTTAGCTTGAAAGTTGCCCAATTACTTTAAATGCCCGCAGTGGCGAGGTTTATTTTGCAGTCTGAGGAGTGTTTTATCTTGCTGTGAAAACGCGTTCGTGAACCTCTCACGCATGCGTGTACCGATCTTAGAAGTTCAAAAAGTTCAAAAGAGATTTGTGTCCTGAGCCATGCGATAACGGTGATATACGGCTCAATGTCCTTCTGAGCTATCTTGTGTGCAAGATGCTTCAGGAAACCCTGACACTCATTTCCCATTCCGCTATTCACACTAAAGGTGTGAATGGACCCATCTCTACATCTGGCACCCGCTGCTGGTACTTCGTTTCTTCTCGTCCTCTTGCTCCTTGAATTCTTCAGATGTTGTCTTGTTCTGGTAACACTTGGAGTTAACGTGCGTAACTCTTACATAAAAAAATGCCGTAACTCCTCTTGACCAGAAACCTCCCTCCTTGATATCTAATCTTGCCTCAGAGCTTGTGACAGCACTTCTCAAAGGTAGCCACTCGTTGTCGAGGGGTGGAAGGCGTGGTTCGATTTCCACATTGTTGCAGACCTTAGTGATGAATGCCGTTAATAAATTACAGACACCATCATGTCTCTGCGCTACAAAGCCCCTCTTTTTACATGAGAGGACATGGCCTCGGTAAATTTATCCCACACACGCATAGACTTGGTAAATCGACTAAAGGCAAATTATACCGTAAGCGTAGCGAGTCTCTGAACTCCTGCTTTTTCAGGGCTAAGCCCTGATCTGCGAGAGGTATCGCATTTAACCAAGAACTTGCGCCCTTGTCTCTCTAATAATAATAAAGATAATAATCAATACTTGTAAACTTGTTCCCAACGTGGGGGCCATACTCCAGCTAGTTTTCAGCGTACATCTTTGATATTGGACATCTATGTAACGGTCAATAGGCCATTTCCGAGTTCATGTCTGCCTCCTCTTCAAAGCGAGTCTAAGTGCGAAGTTTTTGTTATAAAAATTAGTTTTCATTCTTATGTAAAGTAGAACTAATTAACATCACAAAAACTTGGCACTTAGACTCGCTTTGAAGAGGAGGCAGACATGAACTCGGAAATGGCCTATTGACACCTGTAAAAACGTATCCGCTGACCAGTATCACGTGACCATATCGCGGGCTCAAGTTTAGAGCTCATAGAGGTCAGCTGTTTTTTTTAAGTCGACTGCTGACCAGGTACTGGTTTTCGATTGGATCGCAGGCTCAAACCAGGTTAACTTATTGCAAGAATAAATAACCTGGGACCTCAACTTGCATTTGCTAACTTTATTATTGCCTTTACTGTCCGACTAGTTGGGTGATACTAAAACGATTATACCCTTCGTTCTCAAGGGGCACGCGTCAATAGCCCATGAGACGAAGCCGAATGGGCTATTGACCAGTAGCCCTTGCGGGCTACGGGTCTAATTAGCTCTAATCAGTGTATGTAATAGGAGCACATGCTGTCCAATTTGGAAATAATTGAATGAGAAAAATGATGAGGACTACCAATTAGGCAGTCCGAGGAATTTTTTAAAATCCAACTATTTCCAAATTGGACAGGCATGTAGTCCTGTTACCTATTAATTATATAGCTTTCAAAAACGGTTTGTTCTCACTGTTAGAGACGATCAGTTTAAAAATCTGAGATAAACCACTGTCCTGGCGAACGAAATGTTCACTTTCGGTGTCCGTTCTGTTTCTCAACGTGGCGTGCAATCTCGTCCCCAGAGTCCGCTGTCACAGCGTTTTGTGTTCCCCAGTTTTATTTGTTCCCCCGAACACTGGGCACCAGTGCTGTGTGTTCCCCCTTCGCCATAACGATAAATATGATAGCAGAATATATGAATACAGGAAGTATCCTAAACATGCATAAAAGCCAACCTTAGGCCTAAAAACTTTTGTATCGGCCTAATTAGGCCTAAGATTAGCTTTTATGCATGTTTAGGATACTTTCTGTATTCATATTCTGCTATCATATTTATCGTTATGGCGAAGGGGGAACACACAACATTAGTGCCCAGTGTTCGGGGGAACATATCATATATCTTTATGTACCCTCGGATTTTCAGAGTAGCTTGGTGTAGCTAATTTCTCCGAGCATTTACCCTCCCAACAATGATACATCACAGAAAACAGACCACAACACCGGGAACTACATGCCCTACACTTTGCGACAAGGGTGCGGGTTCTTTTATGTCCCACAGGATTATGAACATTGAAGGGTTGTGAGACGGGACCTCCGGCTTATCGTCCTTATCCGAGAAGACTAGAGAGTCTAACCATTTGCAGATGTAATTACAAAGGCAGCACTTTCTCCTCAGATATTTAAAGACCCTGAGTGTTGGTCCGGCCGGAGTTGAACTCACGACCTCCCGCGTAACCGGTGCGCGGAACAGATAATACAGTGGAACACAAAATGCTGTGACATCGCTTTTCTTTTGGTCAGCACCAAGAACACGGACTCTGGCCACTTCCAAGGCAGGAATTCCGCAAATCATGGACTTCCGGCTCGTCTACGTACGCTCAGAAATTTGAAACAACAGTGGTTGTTAACGGTTACAAAAATGGACCTTCAATACGACGGCGCATGGATTACTGATTATTGATTGCTGAGCTTTGATTTGATTGCTTTGATTGCTGATGATTGATCATCAATTGCCTGATGATTGCTTTGTAACAAGAATGAAACTCAAATAAATGTCTTTGACATAGTTTTAAGTCTGCGTATCTATATATATGTATGTGTATATAGAAGCAATCCAATGGAATATCTCTCATTGTACCTGAAGAAGGCTGGTTTGGCCAGTCGAAATATAGTACATTACTAAATCCGAAAAAGAATATACGTTGTTGTATCGGCTCTTACTCAAAATATTTAGTTTCTTAACTTGTTTTATTTCGTTTTCAGCCGGCGGATTTTAACGCAATGGACATCCTTATAATGATCATTCTAGGCATTGTTGGTGGCGTAATGATCGCCACAGTAGCTGCCTCTGGAATTTATTACACCTACCGAACAAAGAAGGACAAAGACAAGGAGAAAGCTGTAGCAAAAATCACCAGCGCTCATCACAGACGCTCCGCGCGCATAGAAACTGAGCCTTTCGTGCAATATCAGGATGAATCTTTGGTTGATTTTGATAGTGTTCCTGTGCAACCGGAAACTAGAAGGCCAATTAGGTAAGGTGTCCACGATGCACGGGACACTAACATTGATGAATGCTTTCTTTAGTTTTGGCCGTACAAAAAGAATTCTAGAACTAATCAGTACGTACCCCTTCTATGTTCTCATTTCTCAGTTCCATTTGCACATGACAGAGCTTAAAGCCGATCGTTTAACAACTGAAAGTGAAGATTTGGTCTAATCACATTATTAATTTAAAAAAAAATTGTTATAACTGCAGGATTCATCGAAAGACACTTTTTAGTAAGGAATACTCATAAATTGATCTGGCATAATTCTTCTGTTCCGTCGCTATCGTAACCAGGTCGCCTGACGATGTTTATCCACCAGTGAGAGTGGAAGAGCAAGATGACTATCTTTTGAGTAATCTGGACATGGACTTCAGCATAACCTCGGTTATACCACCGGTGAGTCCCTGTAAACTGAACTGCCAGATAGAAACTCCTGCAAGCGTCGGAATGTCGCTGTTCAACTTGACTAAGTAAAAGAAATCTTAGCTCGGCTCAAACATCCTGCAAAGATGTGTATTCAAACTCACTTTTTGCTTTTGTCTTAGGAAGATACAATAGAAAGAAAAGGATGCCTGGAATTCACTTTGCACTATTATCAGTTGAGGTGAGGCTTGCTTCACTTTTGATTTAAAATAAACCAAAATTTAAGAAACGATCAGGTAAGGACTGGGCAGAGGCGTGTCGAAGCACCACCTCTCACCAGTTCTCGCTCGGTTTTTCATTTTCGCTCGCCTTTTTGTCGTCTTGATCATAGACCGTCTTTCGTTAGAAGGGACTTAATTAAGGCCTGAAACAGGATATCCAAAAGTTAATTGGCATTTACCAAAAGCTTAAAAGAGCAAGACTGGTATAAAGGTGAAGGAATATGTCATATCAAGCCAATACTTCGAAAGCGCTGCCTTTATTCATCATTGGCTTGCTCTTTTAAGCTTTTTATAATATTTATATCGCTGATAAAATCCCTCACCAGGATCCTGTGCTTCTGCTTTGTTACGCTGGTCCTTTCTTACAAAATTGCTAGCATATTTTTAATTGGTTTGATTTTAGAATTGATTTAGTTTGTTTCATTTTCTTTTCTATTGGTACAGTTCAACTTTAACATTGACATTAATCCGTCTTGGTGATCTTCCTCTGCGACTGGATACAGGCATGCCACCAGATCCGTTGGTTGAGTTTGAAGTTAAATACGCACATGATGGTAAAATCAGATCTGAAGTCTACCAATCAACGTGTAATCCACATATGTACGAGAGCTTCCGGTTTGAAGTCGCCGTCAGTGATCTCGGCAATCAAACTTTGACATTCAAAGTGATTGACCTGATGAAAACAAACTTACCTGAACCACCACCACTACCACCACCTCCACCAGCGGAAAAAGGAAATAAAAAAAAGAGAAAGAAACAGGAACCCCCTCCCCCTGCACCTCCTCCTCCTCCACCGCCTCCCCCCACCCCTACGCTTATAGGTTTTGTGACAGTTCCTCTGGTCAGCGTAGCAATGAAAAAATTATTAGCTGACACTGAGATTACAGTACTCCGTGACGTCATTAAGTTGAAACCCAGGCGCTCCTCCTCAGAGAAAGTTGACACTACTGGGGGTGAGACTATGGCATCTACAACGGGGACAGATGATTTTGAGGAACAAGCAGAGCCGAGTGTGGAGGCAGAGGAGAATAAGGAAGAAGAGAAAGAAAACATCGATGAAGATAAAGAAGAGGAAACAGAAGTTGTAGAACAGGATGAGCCAGATACCTCACAGGTAACAATTCCGAATGACGAAGGGCTGGCGCTCAAAACGACAGCTTTGAACAACAAACAATATACGTTACTACGGAGAGGGAGACGAGTGTGCCCCTTGAGATATGTAAAATTCCATAAAGTTATTTTTGGATGAGATAGAACAGGAATCAATCATGTTTTGTGAGACATCCCTGTTGTAGTGCTCCATTGATTTCACATGACGTCATCTAGCAGCGCACGTTAAGTTTAAAACTGATTTCGGTCTCTAGGAATATCGTTTCTTCCCCTCTCTGTAATTTTGTTTTCTTGACTTTATTACCTCTAAGCTAAAATCTGTAATAAGCAATCAACTTCATTTTCAAAGTGTGTCCAAATATGTCCAAAAGCTGAGTGTTCCCAAGAGTGAATTAGATAAGAGTGTTCTTATGGCATGGGTAAGCTCCCCAGCAGAGTCGCGAATAAGTCTATTTTCCCGGGAAAATTAGTTTTTATGTCCCTGAAAAACATACGCGTAACATGGCTTCTCCTGATTGGTTAAAGGGGCGGCGTTTTGTTTGTTTTCGCGCGTAAAGTGTATTTCAAAATATGTGACTGACCTAGCGAAAGACCGCAAATTGATAAAGCAACACTCCAGTCTAGTTCACCCTTAGTGGACCTCATGAAAAAGGTTTTCATTTCTTTGAAAAGAAAGACTTTGGTAATCCTGTTCTATGAAGATAAAAAATTTGAGTTTGCAGGTTCTCGTGTTTTACGGAGGAGAAAGTATGTGGAAGTTCAAATGAGGTCTTGAACTACTGTAAAAAAATAGAGTTAAAAATCCGAGCTTTCGCCGATCAACGACATCATCACAGATAAGAAAAAGGCTTAGCTGTAGAATACCCAGAATACACTCCAAAACTGTTACAAAGTTTACGGCTACGCGGCTACTCTGTTACGCGCAAACGCGCAAACTGTGGCTCCGTGGCTACATTGCTAAGATTAAACAATGGCAAAAAGACAGTAGTGTAGCATCTCTCGTTACCTGCCATTGTTTGTTATTGTAAGCAGCTTCTGTTGTTTTTAAGTCTAAGTCATTGTTTCAATTGTTTATTCTTTTGTTTGCCGCTAGGATAGCGAGCCAATTACATTTTACGTTACGAGAGCTGCTACATCACCCTCCCCCAGGAAATTTTGCAAATTCAGTTTCTCTCAAGTGGCATTTCCTGCATTTTGACACACTTTTTGTGATATTCTATAAGGTCTTTATTCTTACCAGTTATTTTGGAACTGCTAAATGGAGTAAGACTGCGGGCCTTACACGAGTCTGCTCAACAGAGGGTGTTCAATGGAGAGACTGGGGGAGACATTATAGGATACTCCTGAGGATACGTATTAAACGTTTTACACTGAGATCGCAAAAAAGCTCTTAAGATAAGCAATTTTTTCCTTTCAGAATTTCATGATAATTCGGGAGAATCTGAAAAAAATCGGGAAAACGGGAGGGAACACGTCAAATAAGGATCGTGGGAGGGTTGGAATCTCTGGACCTGTCCTTGTATGATGGAGTCACATTTCCACTTCTAACTAATGCGACCCTTTACTACCTCTAGTCTTTTCTAGAGTAAGAAAAATAATCTAAGACTTGTGTGTTTGCGCGTCTCGGTTCGCCGTCGTTCGCTGTAGATGACTATTTTCTAGTGGAAATTCGATTGTTAGTCTCCTGAGGTCTCCTGAGTTAATGGACTGTCGTTGAATTCATCAAGACGTATTATTTGTGGTATAAGTTGATTTTCCTTATTTCCGGCACCAGTCACGCACGGTTAGTCCGTTGTATTCATATATGTAGCGTCTATGCACGAAAGCCAAAATAATGGTCAATATTTCGACTATTCCCGCTTTAACGAAGAATAGTTGGTTCATACACTTCACATAAAAAGGAAGAAAAATTCAACTCTCTCTTTTGAAGCCGGTTCACTTCAAACAAGCCCTACGTCAGATTACGTGGTTCCAATCCAATGTCTTATCTTATTTGTTCAAAAACCATATGAAATCCATGTCCTATCAAAACCTAACCTAGTTTCGAAAGTAGTCACCAAGCCCCTATCTTACAGGGTAGATGTACTGTTAATTGCAGTTCTTACACGTGACTGATTGGAAGACAGGTTTTCTTGGTAAGCACTGGCTGGTGTGATGCATGTCCGCTCCTCAGTGTTGTGGGAGAGATCTTAAGAAATAAACTGCAATTCAACCAAAAACGGTTGAAAAAGATATTCTACTGAGAACTTCAGCTTTTTTTGACGGAAACCGTATCGGTTGTTGGGAACACTGGATCACAATTCTCCAGCACTTGTAAATAATGAAGTAACCTTGATAATGACGTTTAACTAAGACTTCCCGCTTTAGGAGTCCAAGTCATTATCTTGCGTTGTGTTCATTCGTTGAGATGACTACATAATTTAGTCCATCACCACTCGCTTAGCACTATTTTTCTGTTATTAACTAACCCTTTGACTCCCAGGAGTGATCAGCAAGTAACTTCTCCTCACCATTTCAATGAAATGTCAGTCAGACAGGTATTGAGAATAAAGATAGATATCATGCAGCTTAAGAGTTGTGATCTTGATATAACACCAAATTCTCATGACTACCCAACAAAGAAGTCTATGGTAGTAGTAAGGAGAATGAACTTTTCGATCTTGGGAATGGAAGGGTTGATAATTGTATTCTTACTTATTTGAGGTGGAGGAGCAAGCAATAGAACCAGTCGCGCCGAAACGTCCCTCAGTCTCATTTTCCGGAGAGGTGGACTCTGATGTACCAGGACCTGCCCTGCTAATATCATTGGCATACCTGAAGTCATCCGAAAAACTCACGGTCATAGTTATGAAGGCAAAGAATTTAAAGCCAATTAGCAAAAATAAAAAACCCGGTAAGTAACAATTTAGGAGTTAGGGTTAACCTGTTGGAGTTAAAAGGTAACGCTCGTTTTGTGCAAGAAACGGCTTTTAGAAAGTCTGACCAACAGAATCTCCGTTTAAACAGCCAAAGATACATTCTTTCACATTGCCAATGTTCCGACCAGATCGGATATCAAAGACTCCTTCCAACGATGATCGATTTGAAGCACAATACAGTTATTGTACTAAAAGAAATGTTATTTGTTAATCCCGTTGAATGAAATGACGAGATTCATTTGATCGATTGTGACTCGGGGATACTCGGAAAAAGTCCGATCGATAACTTCCGACTGTCCCTTGAATCTACTGAGTTTAATGGCCTATCTCAAGTTCCACGAGTCTCCTACAGCTCATTTAGAATCGGAAGGTCGTAGGTTAGATTCCCGCAAAGGAGCACTCGGATTTTATCCGAGTATCTCCGAGTCATCAACGAAATATTTCCCCTTTAACCTTACACGCTGGAACGACGTTTTTGGCACTGAAAACGAGAATCTCTTGTCAACACTTAAAAACTAGAAATGCGACCAGTTGCCCTTCACGTGAGCTGTAGCCACCATCTCTTCTCGGACAAAAGGTTTGAGATGCACTCACAGTTGAAGAAAATGAGAATCTAACTGGGAATCAATTGAAAGACGAGTAAATGCAAAGCTGATTCGGCGCTTCGAGTTCCATATTTGCACAAACAATGCATTGAGTTACTAACGGTGTTGTTTTATTGTTTAGATCCTTTGGTAAAAGTTTATGTTAAAATGGGCGATAAGAAGCTAAAGAAACGAAGCACTTTAGTGAAAAAACACGACGTGCCTCCGGTGTGGAACGAAGCTTTCAATTTTGCTATCCCACACCGTATTCTACACAAAATATCAGTGCTATTACAAATGAAACACATCTCCGAAAGAGGAAAGAAAAGCTTCATCGGTAAAGTAGTTATTGGATCAACATCAAATGACGAAGCAGTGGATCATTGGAATGCCATGCTCACATCCACGAGTTCTGTGGCGAAATGGCATCAGCTGGAAGAAGAAAATCCGAGTACAAAAAAGACGAAAACGACAACAAAGCAAAAAGCAAACTAAATAAGACAATGTAAATAAGAAAACAAGATTTAAGAAACTATTACCATTGCTCAAAAAGCGGCAAAATCATTACATCTGGAAATAATATAAAGCGCAGATGTGAAGAAGAAATATATTATAAGGCGACTTTACTTCATGCGCTCGACCCTAAAATTCATCCTTGTTTTTGTCAGTTTCACAGAACAGGGGAACAGGCAACGACATTTTTACCTTTGAATTGGGGAAAAAAGGGAACGGAAAGAAAAGACAGGCCTTATGAATTTTTTAAATATAAATTTGTCTTGCGGCCATCTGCCAGTCATTTATGTTGTGGTCGTCTTGTGAAAACTTCTACTTCTTCGTCATTGACGAATCATCGATTTTCGAGACCTGTTTAGTTGTTAAAGGTGAACTAAGCTATCTGGTTTTATGCCATTCAGTGTTTGGATTCACGCTAATACGTTGCATGTAATCATTTTTATAACAACATCTGAATCAGATTCAGCGAAACTCAGGGTTCAAATCAAAATATCGTCGTCAAATTGATAATTTGAGACAGTTATAGCCATCTTTTGTGTACTTTTTGTAAGGTTTTCGAAGTTAAATACTCTCAATTTCTTGGTATTTTACTTGACATTAGAGACCGGAGAAAACCTGCTCAGCCAGGATTTTGAAAAGGTTTGTCAACTAACGGAGAATTTCCGATGATGGTTTTCCATGAATCAGAGTGTGCATATGGGTTGAACGGAAATCAAGTACCAGTTGATGTTTAATGAATTATTTAACCACTTATTCCACCGGTGTATTTTTATAAATGTGTGCAAAATAGGTCTGTAACAAAAATTTTCTATTTTTTTCTTTTTTTGTAAGTGTGTGAATTTTTGGCGTGTTCTGTCATCTCGTGTTAATGTTAATTTTATTGTGTTAGTTACGTAATAACATATTCTGTCTCAGTGACAGAGTTTGTATTCAATTCTTTACGTCGTATTCTCTGTAATCAAGAGTTATAAGCCGCGCGCACTTGCTGAAGTGAACGTTTAAATAAAAAGAACAAAAACATATCGAGGAGTCATAGTTAGGAGCCGACCGCGTAAATTTAAGCAGTCTTGGTCGAAAGTTTTCCTATTTTACTAGAAATTAATAACCATTAGTAATTAGTTGCATGTCTTTTTTTTTTTGCTTAAGTTTCTTCAATAAATTCTTAATTGTAGATAGTATTAGTCTAGTTGTGCTGCGTGGATGTAGAAAGAAGTTTCCGCGCGTTTAGCGGGAAGATACATCAGCCCGGCTTTCTGGACAAATGACGAATTTTTCGTCTTAAGGCCTTTTACGAAAGTAATGATCACTACCTTTTTTAATGAGTCATTTGTTCAGGTATCATCCCGATAACCAAACTGAAATTCGCCATATTTGGTCACTAAATCCCGCTGCAAAGCTATGGTTTTAAGCAACAGAGGACTTTTTCTGTGTTTACAAAACCATCTAAACACGAAGGGGCCTGAGTTAGTTTTATGAAATAACTAGACGCTCGGTGAGCGTACACTGGGTTGCCTGTTGTACGTGCAGCGTTCCAGGCAATTTTTCAAGTCGGGGGTCATTAAGACCCTTTAAGGGGTCACCCACAAGTCATATCAGCAGAGGCCCTTTGGCTCACACGTTCATACGACGAAATCGATCCTTTTCTGAGGTTAAAAACCTGGCTACCGGCCTATTAATTAATCATTTGTCACAAAAAAGAAATTCCTGTCATCTTTAGATAAAATAGACACGCACAGGAACCCATGACACGCATTGCTTACCTGTGGTAGTGAAGTAACACAGCGTTTTATTCCATATTGTCAACTGAGCTGCGTTTTGTCTTCCAGGAGATTCAAGTTGTCTTTGCGTAATATGTAGCTCTAACAGTGCATGATATTGTTTTGGTATTGTATATCATTGTAGTGCAATGGTAGAAGTCTTAGATAAATAGCCCCTGAGAAGACATGTGGTTACTAGCAAAGTACTGAACCCAGAAAGAGTGAAGAAAATAAAAGGGAATCGACAAACATTGGCTTCTGGACTGACATGTTGATCATTTTCAAGTTCCCGCGCACAACTTCTTTTCACCACAAGTTTAAGCGTGCACTCTGAGCATCTGACAGCTTTGTAATACAAAATTTCACTGAAGTTAATCCCAGGGATCCGGCGGGGTTAGTATCTGGATGGGTGGCCCAAAAATATACCACTTCGCATGATAGAAGCATTGGACTGAAAATTCTATTTTAACGCTAACAAATGTGAACTAAGCAAGGTACAGATTTTGTTAGCTTGCTTTATGAAAAACAAATATTGATGAAAAAGTAAATAAATATTGATACACAGTTTTTAGGAAGAGAAGAAGGACGTTTTTCAGGACGGTCGATCGAGAATAAAATATTTTGCCATCTGCAATAAAATTTACGACATGAAAACAACATTAATTTTGAACTGCGAATATAAAAAGTTACGATCAGCGACAAACATTTTGAGGGATTTCTGCTACGTTCAATTTTGTTATTGTACTTTTGGCTGCACAAGCAAATCACAAAATCGAAAGTGACATCGAATTCAGCGGGCGCCGTGATCAAGTTACCGCGGCGTGTTTACTCGCGAAACAGTGAAGCATCTGTGTCAAATGATGGCAAGATACAAGGTTTTTGTTAGTTTTCTTTTTCTTTCAAGTGTTATAAAGTTTGACAAGAAATGTGCGAATTCAACACAAAGATCACAATCGCCCAACTCTTGAGGTTGACCATTGTTTCTGCAAAGTCAAAAATTTACTCTCCAAGACGAGGTTATTTATCACCACTTTTGCTGAAAATCCTCCCGTATCCCATTTCAATCCACGTATGAAAATTTGTTAAGATCGAAAATTAAACATGATTATAAAATTAACAAAGGCTGGAAATATCGCAAAATCCTTTTCCAGCGAAAACTTTATTGAAACAAACAACATAGTTGCTATCAGAGGCAAAAACCCTTCCTATTTCAATTGCGTGCGTGCAAACAAGAGAAACAATTCGTGTCATAACGCATATGCAATCAAATAAATTTCTGACAGTTCACATCAAACCCTTTTCGAAAGAACCTTGACCGTAAATAATGACGCAAAAAAGAGACAACAAGTTTCCATTCAGTTCTTCAGTTTTATTACTCGGTAAAGCTTAAGTTGCTATACACCAACATAAAATGAAAAATATCAAGCAAACAAATAATGACGATAACAATGACAATAATACTTATTGCTACTACATTATAAAAATTCATAATTAATCATATCAAGTTGAGATCTAAATTGGGAAACGGACGTAGAGTGTACAACATGAGCTGGGAGCAAGTTCCAGTCAATAACAGTTCTGGGAAAAAAACGAATATTTGAAAACATCCAGTGATGGACAAAAAGTGTTCAATTTAAAATCGTGTTTCCTTCGAGTGGCCGTGGTGGAGCGGGTAACGTAATCCTCAGGTAGAATAGCAACCAGGCCTTTTAAAATTTTAAACATCAAGATCACTCGGTCACGTTTTCTTAGTGATGACAGGTCTGGCCATTTTAGTTTCTGCAATAATGCTGACACGCTTTGTTGCCATGAGTAGGTGTTAAATACAAAACGGATAGCGCGTCTCTGGATTTTCTCGAGCTTATCAGAGTTGCGTTTAGTGTATGGGTCCCAGACCGAGCTAGCATAGCAGAGGATGGGTCTTACAAGGCTGAGGTAAGCTCGGGCTTTGACTTCAGGTGAGCATTCAAATAATTCTTCACTGTCACATTTCCAAATTTTTCTTACCTTTGCAGAGTTTAGTACATAATACCGGGTAATGTAAATTGCCAGACAACTAATATGCGACTTGAGTAAACACTGTGATGCATTCAAGGCGTTCGATTCCTTCAATGTTTGTTAAATCCATAAGAAAATTTGCCATTTGAGTTCAGTGTTTGATATAACACCAATTAGTAAAATATTAGAAACAAAGCTCACTTGAGATCCAACGAAATGAAATTGTTGTCGAAGACTATTTACTTGTCGCTTTAAAGATTCCAAATATTTACTTTTCAGCGCCTGTCTTGTTCATCCAATTGACGTTCTATTCTTAAGTTCCGTAAGGGTATATTTTCCTTAAAGATCCACTAAAACGCCATTCGCGTTACAACGACTCTCGACGCCATTGCAGACAATTAAATATTCTACTGCGTCAACCTGATCAAATCTACCCATTTCTACTACCCCATGAAGCCTAGCAAAAATACGCGCAGACGACTCTGCCCACAAAGGCACTACTTACTAGGGGAGTGACAGGGAAGACTTTTCCCGACACGGAAAATAAAAAAACGACCAAAAGCTAAGCAGATTCCGACTGGGTTTAGCAACCCAGATATTAGGATAGTACGCGCACTCTCATAGGTCAATAGCTGTATTTAGATGAGAGTATGTAAATACGGCTGTGACATCACAAGAATTTTGATTGGTTACAGAAGTTGCCAGACGCGCGTTTTGATTGGCTGGTAGGAAATATGAGCCGTGTGCCAATAAATCTGTTTCAATCAAGAAGTAGAAAACCCAGCATTTTCCTTCATTTGTCGAATTATCTTGGAGAAATATTTTATAAAAGCAATAGACTTTTTGCGTGTTTACAAAGCCTCATCTAAACACGAGGGGGAGTTGGGAGAATTCTCGACAGTTCTGCGAACCCGAGACAAGTTCGAAAGTTTGCAGAACTGTCAAACTGTCCCGAAAGCTCGTCGATGACAATGTTTATTATGAAGAAAACGGAAAATCAGTTCCTTTTTTTAATCATAAAGAGAAAATTTCCTCCGTGGCTCAAGGTCTCGTAAATTCATCACCATTTTTTCTAGCCCTTGCCATGAGAATGAGTGAGAACAATCGCCACAATACTGAATACTGTGTTTGTTGTGTAACGAACATTGAATGAATGTGATTCTAAAAAGGCAGATGGTCCTGTGGTGATGAATAATTAAATATGTTGCACCGGATGGAAATAATACGAATGTGCGCATTGTTTACGAAGTGCTTTTGGCGTGGGCAGATGATAGGGCAAAAGAAATGTATGAACCTCATTCGCTGTATTTTTTTCATTTGCAGTTTTTGTTAATCATAAACTCTTCAATTCTTTTCCCGGCAGAGGGAAATTTATTCCTTCCATTCCTGATTTTTGTTCGAACGTAGTGTCAGGTTGATCTCCCTCAAAACTGGCCTTATTTCTTCTTTTGCGGTAAAAATGAAGTAGATGACAAGATACTATACATATTTTAACGACTCCTCGTTTTATCGAACAGTTGCCGTTCGGCGTTAAGCCGCAATGAAATAGGGATTTGTCGAAATTAGCATAAGTGTGGATTTAGTGCGATCGAAGCGAAACGATGAAGGAGGACAAGAAACTTGGAAGAACATTTTTAAGGTAAATTAATTTATTTTCTAGTTCGCATCTATATTTTTGATATTGTTAACTATTTGAAGCACCCACTCTTTTTTCAAAGTAGTCGACGAGCGGGGTTTATTTTGAGAGCGAGTTTTCACTCTAGCTGATTGCCAGTTAATGCCTGCAAAAATATTAGGAACTATCGTATGTTTAAACACAAGAAAGGAGATATCTTCATTATTGTAAAATAAGTTCAGATGCATTTTACAACCGAAATATGATCTTCTACACCGTTAAGGATGATCTAGCGAAGATTCCCTGTTGTTAAAATGAATTTCTTTTCGTTAATCTGACTCTGAATCGCACACGAATTCATCCATTTCTTGAATTTTAGAGATTCAATAGAAGCGAATATTATCTGCGAGAATACCGTGTTTTTCGTCCCAAACCGTAACCGCTTGCGTGTCATCAGAAGAAATCTCTTATTTGTTTTGGCCCCTCAAATATTTTCACAAATTGAAATGTGGACTCTTTTGGAAACACCAATCCAAAATGGATCGTACATTTAATCAATATTAGCCAACGATTTGTGACATACATTTACGGTTATCAATCACTCATTGGCAGTTTAAAAATAGACTTTGTTTTGTTGGAAATTGCATTTCCATTTCCATTTCCCAAGATAATTCGTTTTCGGTTTTCTGTTTGGCAAAATGCTCTAATTTTTGGCCTTTTGAGTGTTCGACAACCTTATTTCGGGTCTTCTTTATGGATCCCGAAAAAGGATGAAAAATATAAGTGTCCTCAAAGAGAAATAAAGAATTGTTGTTTGGCGATCACGATAAAATTTGAAGGCTTCAGTTCCGCCGGTTTTGATGAGGCACGCGCAATCGATCGCCGTTCACTAAGTTGATTATTTGTGTAATCAGAGAAAATGTAGTTCAAAGAAAAGATCGAAAAAATTTTATTTATTTTTCTAAGATTAGCGAATCTGGGGTTTGTTAGCAGGCTGCGGTAAGTTTTGTAAAGCGTTTTGGATAGAGAATTGGATACAACACGAGTGCCACCAAAGCTATTTTAATCCACCTTTCCCATTTTTTGCATTTGCTTATTGATCTGATAAAGATGAATATTTAACTGAGTAATACATGTTTAAGTTGTCTACCTTAATTTAAGTAGAAGGCTCTTTGCTTTGTTTCTCGTTATCTTCGTGACCTTGTAAAAAAGCCTTCTCAGTTAATAATTCTGCTCTCTAATAATCAACTGTTGTATGAGTATCATGCTGCTTCTGCACCATATTCAAGAAATGCAAAACATTTATTTGAAAGTCAAAAAGGAAACTGTAAACGTGGAGAGGACAGAATGCGATTATATGAAATTAATTATCAACAAAAATGATTTGTAAACAAGGACAATTTATGGTAGTTGGAAAATCTTTTTGCATACAATTGCCAAAATTTCAGAAGCCTTCCATATTTTTCAAATTTTAGCTGATGTTATTTGTCTTGATAACTGCTGTGGAGACAGAATAACGCTAGGGTTTCAATAGCAATCTTCAGTTTTCAGTGCACCTATTTAGGAGTCGCGGATGATTCAGACGTAGGCCATTTAACATTATCAAACTCACCTCGACAAAAA
>OX421451.1:45558015-45585515 GCA_949126865.1 Montipora capitata | reverse complement strand
ACGCTCAAAATTCGGGTAATAAAGAAACGATAAAAGATGGAATTAAAAAAATATAAATAAGGCAAAATTATAAAAAAGAGCACTTGAAAGTATAAAAATATTACTTGTGTAACTTAAAAGATATTAAAGTCCTTGCGGTTGATATTAAAACATTTTAGTATAAATACACAGGTGATTATACAAAATTGCGCGCCCTCATTGGCTCGCTCTCTCGGATTATCAGCCGATAATCACCTCGACAAACAAAATGGCTGCTAGTAGTCGTTTTGCTAGTGTAAGTGAAGATGATTTCGCGTTGAAATGTTTTTTTTTTCTCTTTTTTTGAAATAATCGCCTGCGTATTTATACTAAAACAATTATTCGCCTCAGGCTCAGTGATTATCGGTGAATATTCACCTCGACTTCGTCTCGGTGAATATTCACCGATAATCACTTCGCCTTCGGCGAATAATTGTTAATGAATTGCTCGGCTGCTGATCTGTTGATCGCTGGCATTTGCTTCAGTTCGCGCCAAACGTTCGCGCCATCTTTAAGGCGGCGCAAGAGATCAAAGATGAAAAGTTTCTTTGTGGTCTGTATCATCGACTCTTTGGGCGATGCCGGCATTCGAAACTTTTACAGATCAAAGGGACTTTTAAGGCAATAGTGTCATAGCAAACGGTATTGACAAAATAATTGACACTTTTGGACAACGCCATGGAAGAAATAGCTACTTTTTTAAATAAGCTTTTTGCTAGTTTAAATACTAGATGGAGTAGACTAATACAGAGTATGTGAGGTTCTAAGTTTTTATTAGTTACTAGATCGAGTAGACCTACATAGATTAGGTGAGGTTCTAAAAACTCTATGTTTCGAATACGTTCAGTTTTATGACTTTTAAGGATTGTAATTGAATGTTTCTTTCGTACATTTTGAGGGAGTAAAAAACGGATTTCAACAATCAAGCATTCGGGCACTGTGTAATTTTTTCGGGCAAAAAGGGCAACCGCCCCCCCATGTCGGATCGTGCCCGTACGCCTATGCTTGAGTTCAATCCTGATAAATTAGTTTGGAACACAAACGTGACTGTGTCGTGTTAATTTATTGAGGACACATGTCTGTTGAGATGTCAAGTGAAAAACAGAGGCAAATTCTTACATTTCTATTTCCACCTGCCAAAAGCGTTTCAACGATGAAATGATATAAGAAATGGCTTGCACCCAGCATGGAAGAAAAATTATTGTTATACCTCCCAACTCAAATACGTTTTCCAATTGGAGGAGAACGTGCCACGTGTCTTGGATAAAAACTCACTAACAACGACTTGAACTTTCGACTCGCACGTGATCAGGTCGTGCACCTTTGAAACAGCGACAAAATTGTACGCCAGCCGCGTCAAGCAAATAATTTTTACGTAGTCATGGCAGCTATATAAACGGTTTCAAACAAGAACTGAAAAAGGAATTGAACAGTTTCTACGCGACAAAAACTCGAAATCCACTAACAAGATTTGTGACTTATTTTATATGCAAATTGCTGGGATTTGTAACATTTTGCAATAAAGTCGTAAGCTGACATCCGTGTATTGTGCTATTTTGAGTTGGGAGGTATAAAAAAACACTTAATGACTGGCCCCACGGGAAACAGTGAGTTTTGTTTCCCAGAGACCCTCAATGTTTCCCGAGGCGATGGGAAACATCGAGGGTCTCAGGGAAACCTGAAAACTCACTAATTATACAACTCGTACCTATAATAAGGTAGAAACTGAAACTAAGCTTCACTTTCAGTTTTTTATCTCCCAATATGACAGCTGAACACCGGTTTCATGTATCTTTAGACAGATCTTTTTAAGAATTGCTTCCCAAAGTCTTCTTCTTTTTCACTTTTATAAAAGAAGTATTTTGATTGCTACATTCCGCCAAGATTTCTTTTCAACAGTAAGGAAATACCATCAAATACCAAAGGAAAAATCTGTATGTTTGCGTAGTCAAGAATATTCGTTGTGTCATTTTGACTTAATTGGGTTTGCAAAGTCTTGCTGTCATCATCAATATAGCTTTAAATACGTGAATTTCAAGTTCATCAAGTTACCAGGCCCGACTTTTGGTCTTTTTTTTTTTGCTTCAGTGTTCGCAGTAAATCCTCTTCCCATTACAGTTGACCGTGATAGCCTGGTCTGCGGTATAGTCATGGCATTAGGAGTGCTGTCCGTGTTATGCTGGAGGCGATTTAAGAACCTTTCCTTCATGGAACAGTTTCTTGATTATAGACAAGTTCCTAATGCAACAGAAGCCAACGGAGACACAGAAGTAATAAAGGAAAATGGTCATGTTGAAGAGAATAAAGAAACAGGCAAGGAAGCTTGGGCTAAGAAAAAAGGTTAGTATTGTTGTCGTCGAAGCGAAAAGGCGTCATGTATGATAGAAAGAGAATGGCTAAAAAAAGAAATAGTTATTCCAGTTTTCGTCTTTTTTCTTGTGTTTGTGTCGTACATCAGCGAACTACTTATCCTACTGTAAAACCGGCTTTTGTTGCAGGTAAGAAGTGACTTGAATATATACTGATGACCTAACACGACACAAGAACAGAATTTACAACAGTAGTTATTTTTCTTAGGAACGGTGTGGTAAATCCTGAATTTCCATCGTCAACTTGCGTTTAGTATTAGGTGGCTCGATGGTGTTAGGGGTGATGCCCACGTAATTGGATTCACTCCAGCGGACGACAATCATGCAAGATGCGTGAATCGAGTTACATCTCAAGATGACAGTTATGTTTTTCCTACAGTACTCAGTAACAGTACGTAACGCGTTTGCGCATGTGCAGAAAAAGGCCACTCACGGCGCTAGCTCTGGACACCACGCCAGAGCGTCTTATACCATGAGGATTAAGCCAGTGATTTCGACCTGCGCGTCGCTCATATAGTCCCCTACGGCAGCTTCAACCGTTGCTAATATATGTGATTTCGAGGTGTATATATATTTGGTGTTGGGATGCTGCATGCATTTGTCAGTTCTTTTTATATTCAAGTCACTTCTTACCTGGAACAAAAAACCGATGTTTCAGTATAATATTGCGTTCCCTAATGTACAACATAAACATTCTTCAAGAAAGGAGACAAAAACTGGAATACTTATTTCTTATTTCTTATTTCTCTCTAACCCTAACCCTAACTCTCTCAAGCAGTGGTTCGTAAGTCGGCGAACCCCAGAACGCCGAAACTATGGGACGCATGTGACGTTAGGTTTGTGTTGTTTGGGTAAGCCGTGGTATCTCAGCCTGTTGTAACGTCGGATGTCGATCTTGTCAGCTTTCTTAAGTTGAAGTAGTTTATTGTTGAGTTTTCGTTAAATTTGTTCTGGAGGTGAGTGGATGAACTTAGTGTAGGGTTGGTTCTTTTCATGTGTATTTTATAAAACCCCAATGGTTGTCAAGTCAAGGCACTAATTATAAATGGTTAGCATTAGGGTTGGCTTTAGGCACACTGCACGGTGCATGATAACCGATTTCACTTTTCTATCTCAGAGCTTTTTAGAAGGACACTGTTCATTGATGAAGCTCCTTAGGAGAGCAAGGGGCAACAATATTGAAATATCTTCAAAGGAAAAAAAGAACTGAAACATACATGATGTATGCATTTGCTCCACTTTTGCTTACTTTGACTTCAAAAGCAAGTGAAAACGAAACTTTGAAAAGTTAGGAAAAAGGATTTTATAATCTATTGATCAGAAGCCATGAATAATCAAATAAAATATTTGTTTTTCTTTTAATTTTGCTGAGTCTATTTGTAGTGATAAATCCAAACTTTATGATTATTTTGGCACAGTCCCCTTCAAAAGTTCTACAATTTGAGCAAGTAGCACATTTGAATAAAGGGGGGTTCCCTTTTCTATTTTATTACTGAATTTTCAGCGGCACTTAATCCTGAAGTTCGAACTTCTTCTTTTTCTTCTTCTCCTTCAAGTGTATGATAACTTTTGACCGCAGACTGTAGACTGCTTACAAATAGTGCTGATAAACAGTATTTCTCAGTAAGCACCCATTTTAGAACGGTTAGCTTTCAATAACTGTGATTTAGGGTAAGTCTGCAGTCCTCGGTCTGCTGTGCCAGACACCGCTCGCCTTCAATGTCTGGCTTATCCACTTCTTCAAATTATTGATCAATTTTCCCGCTCTGTATTTGATGTAGCTGTGACTTGTCCACTCTTTTGTGGCTTTTTGATTTCTTTTCTCCACTTCTTGCAAACCTGGATTACAATTTATTCTCGGCAAAAAGGAAAAGCCAGACTCTCTAGTTTCTGTTACCCGAACTAAACCGAAAGAGAACTTTAAAAACCTGAAAACATCACATTGAATTTTATTTTACCCTCTCAGACCCAGCAGAGAAAAAACAAAAACTTCTGTCTCAACAATATCCTTTATCCAACCCTCCTCCATGGATCCCTAAACCGGAAGTCAACGTGGTGTCCGTTCAGCCCCAGGACTCTTCGATTAAGGACGACGACGAGGTTCCTTATTCCAGCTCAGATGAAGAAGATAGTATCATGGTAATGCATTACTATATATAGATTTATAGATAAGTGGTGAAACGTTAAACTCATACGTAGTCACATCAGGGTTTTTAAGTCATGTGCAGCGTGTGAAAGTTCAGAATAAAAGACGTGATTTATCATTCGTAGCCTTCTCTAGTGGTAAATCAACAGAAACGTTATCATAATTTTTTATCTTCATAATCAACGCCAGAAACAAGAAAATTGAAAATTGTAATCGTAATCAAATGAGATAAATGTGTTGACGTAAATTCTAACGAAAAGCAGCAGCTTATCACCAGGGCGGGACAACTGCTATTCTCACTTGAATGACCAGGAGTTTCCTAAATTGGCGACCTCCTTGTTTTCTTCTCGTTGAATTTATGCATTTCTGCAGAAAGGCTTTTGTAAATCTTAACTGTCTGAGAAAACGGTGACTCCTATGAAAGATATCGGAGTTATAGTCTCTGGGTGTTAGGCTCCTGGTATAGCAATGGATATGTTGTTAAAGCAAACATGTTATAATGTCTATCATCGATATCACATCGTCTTAATCCATAGAAAACTTGAGATGACTATTTGGTTCTGAGCACGCGATCTGAGTAGAATTGAACACTACAAATCCTCTGCGCGTGCTCAGAACAAAAGACTGGTGGTGACAGTCGTTGTCACCTCACTAATCTAATTAGGTGGTAACTGCCCACTTGTGTGATTGTCTTTTTACTTGAACATGGTGGCGGCCAGCCCGAAACTCCATGGCTTCTCTGATCACTGCGCACAACTATAATTGCTCTATGGCTGCATTACATGACTGTTTTTTTCTTAACTGCTAAGTTTATTTGTGGTAAAGAGTGATAATACGAATTCAATAAAAATGAAGTTGCATTAAGTAACGATGAATAGGATCATACCTAGAGGTGAGATGTTTGCTATTTTTTGTTGTGCAAATTTTATCAATTGTTTCTTTAGTTCCTAAGAACGCGACAACATATGAGCCGAAAAGTGTTTTGAAGATTGTTCTGGTCTTGACAGTAAAATTACACCATCAATCAAACGGTCGTTTGGGAGTGGTTATCTGTGGAGTCTAGACAAAAGGGAATTAAATTTTCTTTACGTTGATAATCTTGTTTACAGTCCTCAGTTCATCGAGAAACCATGACGCCATACGATTTGTCAGATGCAGGCTCCGTGGAGCGATTTATTCCCCCAACTGAGGCAGATTTCTTGGGCCGAGTATACTTTTCTCTGCAGTTTGATCCAGTCAGGTATGAATGAAGAATACTTATGATTTCAGCGATTCCACTTGGAATGAGCTACCACATATCCTCTTAGATACTGGTGTCTAGGTCCCTCTAAAATTATGTCTTTGCATTTATCTTCTTTTAATTCATTAACACCACTTTCTTAATTAAAGGATTAAAGTTCTCCATGCCATATGATATTCGGAAAGTTTGCCAGCAAAGGATAAAATTGTACTTTTAATTTTTTATGCAGGACTGTCCTTGTAGTGAGGCTGATCAAAGGCGAAGAGTTTCCACAATATGTCGGTGATTCACCAAATGTTTTTCTCGAGCTTAAACTCGTCCCAGCCATGAAGAAAGACATTCTCAAAACAGACATTCATGAAAGAAATGCCAATCCCAACTTAAACGAGATTTTCGAATTTGGTTTGCCTTATGACCTGGTAAGGAAACAGAACTTGAGTTTTACCCTAATGTACATGGACAAATTTTCTCATCCCTTTCCTGTGGGGGAGTTGACACACCATCTGGATCACTTAGAAGTGGTTGGAGCTGGAACCGTTCGAGAAGAAATAATTGTATGCAGAGAAATACAAAAGCTACAACAGGTAAATGCTTGACTCACCTTTAGGGAGCCTTACCATTGATGAATACGTCGTTATCTTGCGTGAAATACACAGGATGGCAGGAACCCATGACGCGGAGCCTACAACTCTACTGTGTTCGTGTAACGGCGTTTTCACAGACCGATTTATTTTTAGATTGAATTTCCCGCGAATGAGTCTCCCACAGGAGCCCGATGACCAATTACAAGAAATTAAGCTGACGTCATAGGGTCACCGAACCGGAACTGCCTTTGTTTTTTGACCTAATTCGCGGGAAGGGCTAGTCTAAAAATAAACCCTGAAGGACATCCTCAAGCGCGGAGTTGCTCTCGGAACATGGGGAGAAATCGTAACAGATCGGCTAGCCTGGCGGAGACTCACATCTGATATCTGTGATAAAATAGTAATTGAGAGACGGAACAGGAATATAGAGAGGAGGGCCAAGCGTCACGATAGGGAGAGGAGCAGATAGTAATCTGGAATCCTCCCTGGGACTGAACTTAGTTTTCACTACAAGAATCTTGTATTCATCTTTAATTTTTGTGTATTACTCGCATCGGGTTATAGGCGTATATATATATTGTGAAAACGCCGTTTCACAGACGCTGTATGGAAGTTGCACGCTCCAGATGGGCTCCTGGGATGGTCATTTTCGTTCCGAGTCCTAACCGCGTTCAAGGAAGGAACCGAAGCCGAGCGCACGCCAAACGCTTGAAGCCTCCTGGGTAGAAATAAAGAATGGCAGTTTGGTGGAAGAAGTGAGAGATAAATCCAGGATTAAACCAAATTATTTTTTGGGTTGCTTCGCACTAAATGAGTACTTTTCGTCTGCATGGTGACGAGACTTTTCCCCGGTACGTTTTGTTACATCATCCGAGTATAGTAATCCTATAGTATCAGTTTGTTTTCCTTTACTGTGGCAAAAATTCTTTCTTTGTTGTTGGCAGGTCAAGGATCAACCACGTGATTTGGGATTCGGTCAGGTGCTGTTCTCACTCATGTTCATGCCGCTGACCCGGCGTCTAACCATCGTGATTTTTAAGGCGCAGCACTTGAGGATGGTTAAAGAGGGCTTTCCAGGTCAGAATTAGTCACAAAATACGGATAAATATGCTGGGAAAATGATACGTCTTTCTCATCCTTAGAGTCACCCGACGCTCCTAGCCACAATATGCTAAGATGCCCACTTTACACTAACCTTACAAGCACAAGAATGAATGTTGCAGTACAACGAAATGAAGCAAAGCCAAGGGTGTTGTCTTCCTAAAATAACTATAGAGAGTTAGGGTTAGGGTTAGGAAGCCAAAAGCTGTTTCCTCGCAAGGACACTCATTTCGTACCATAAATCGTTTCTGAGGCATTAGTTTAACTAAGTATTTGTTTGCTTCTCTCCTTTCAGCAATATACGTCGAAGTAGTGATGATAAATGTCAGGAAAAGACAAAGAAAAAGGAAGCCAACAACACTACGAACAGGAAGCTTGTTTCCAGTTTACAATGAAGCCCTTGCTTTCGATGTCGCGGATGCTAATTTAGAAGACATTCGTCTGCAAGTTTTTGTCAAGCAGGAAATGGAGAGCTCTCCCGATCAAGTTATAGGACGAGTTGTGCTGGGAACGAACGCTGACGGCTCAGAACTGCAGCACTGGAAGGAGGCTATGACTTCCAAGAAACCAATCGCACAATGGCACAGTTTGCGAGAATATCACTCCGCTGACCAATCCATTGACGGTGTCATATCTCCGACGCATAAATCTGTTATATCAAAACGCAAAATTGCTCGGTTCTTTAGCACTTCATCAGAAGATGAATGTTGAACATAATAATGAACTGCTTATAGGCAATCTGTCTACTTATGGAAACGTGATTTTTTTTACGTTTTGCGCGCTGGTTGCGAAGATTCAATTCATCGAAAGGCTGGTTTCCAATGATGAATAACGCATAGCAAGAGTGAATTGGATAAGAGTGTTGTTATGGCGTGGGTGGGCTCCCCAGCACAGTCACAAATGAGTCTATTTTTAGAATACCCGTTCCCGCGAAAATCAGTTGTCATGTCCCTGAAAAAACATGGCAGAATCAGTCGCGCGTGACATGGCTTCTGCTGATTGGTTAAAATTGGCGGCCCTTTATTTCTTTCGCGCGCAAAGTGTATCTAAATATAAATGCATTTGTTACTGTGCTCGGGCAAGACCGCAAAGTAATAGATCAACACTCTTATCTAATTCACTATTGCGCATAGCTTGAATGATGAATTTTTTTTACAAACTATTTAAGTAATTTGCGCATGTAACCGAGATAAGAAAGACATACAAGTTGTAATATTGCGACGGGGACCCGACGTTGGCAAGAGATATCAAAGTTGGGGACTGCTGACACTGCTTTCGAAGTACCGACTTTTACTCTCCGTACATTATTGGCGAGAGAATAAATCAATCGCGTTTACAAATGCCTAAATGTTAAATGTTTGGGCTAACAATTCAGGCCCTAGCAGAACTTTAATTTGCTGAAGATGGGTTAGCGTTACGGGAGCAATTACCATGACAGCCAAAAGGATTATTATTATTATTATTATTATTATTATTATTATTATTATTAGATATTATTTTCCTCGCTTCCAACAACCTGGGCATTTAACATTAATCTTCACCATCATTACAAGTACAACTATTACAAGCAATTAAACGGCAGATGCGTTGAGAGCACTAGCCTCCCACACCTTTTTTTGGTTCTGTACTCTGCATCGAGGGGGAAGGCGCTGAGGCCTCACGGTTAAAGTGCTCGTCTCCTGATCGAGTGGTCCGTGTTCGGGTCCTAGCCGGGGAGATTGTGTTGTGTTCTTGGGCAAGACACTTTACTCTCACGGTGCCTCTTTCAACCCAGGTGTATAAATGAGTGTCGGCGAAAATGCTGGGAGTAACCCTGCAATGAACAAGTACCCCATCCAGGGGGGAGTGGAAATACTCCTAGTCGCTCCATGCTACGGAAACCGGAGATAAGTGTAACCCTGATGGGCCTTCCTAAGCTCGTAACAGAGACTTGAACGGCAGTACTGACGAAAATAGCAAAAGCAAGGGTCCAGGATCAGTTGTCAAAAACTGCATCGGCTGCTAAAGAGCTTGGTCTGATCATACGAGTGCCCAAAACGGAATACAGTTGCAACAACGCTGACGCAGGACAGTCTCAACTTCTGCAGGTATATCGCGAAAGCATCAAACAGGTTCAGGACTTCAAATACCTGGGTTCCATGATGGCGTCGAGTAGCAATGACCTCAAACGTCGAAAAGCTCTGGCATGGACCGCCTTTTGGAAACTACAGCATCTCTGGCGTAGTACGGGAATGCGGCCTCTTTCAACCAAGCTCAAACTCTTCAAGGCTTCCTGTGTGACCATCCTCCTCTATGGGTGCGAGTCCTGGGTGATTTCCATGGATATGGAAAGCAAGATCAATTCATTTGCCACATCATGCTACCGTATCTTGCTTGAAATTAAAAGGCTTGATCGAGTTTCTAATGACCGTGTCTACGAAATGACAAAGACAAGGCCTCTGATCGAGCAAGTGCGAACAATGCAGCTCAAGTTCCTAGGTCATATACTCCGCAAGTCTGAGGATGAGCCAGCCAATCTATATACTCTATACTTCCCAACGCATGGCAGACGCAGGCCGGGACGGCAAAGGACATCTTATCTTCGGTACATCCAACGCCTCCTTGGAGATGATGATGGACAGTTGACGTCAAAGCAAATAACCGACCTCGCCAACGACAGGAAAGGCGGGAGGAAGCTTACAGTCGCCTGTGGAGCAGCCTGCCGATGATGATGACTGTCGAAAATTATCAAGAAAGTGACCCTTAACCCATTCACTCCTGGGAGTTCCCCGTTGACGAGTAAAATTGTCTGGCATTAGACAGAGTAAAATACTAAGTATGGCCGGTTTAGGGGTGAATGGGTAAAGAACAGTGCCTACTAATTCAAATTCAAAAGTATTTTTGCGTGGTTTACTGACTATGCGGGAAGATCAGATCTTAACAAGTGTTATTGAAATCCAAAAAGAAAATTGAGGATAACTATGCATTTTTCAAAGATAATTAATCAACAATATTTGTAAAAAGCTTTAAGGTACAACGCAATGTAGTGCGTTCTTTTCCAAACTGAAGGTCAGTTATCTCTGGAAAATGCATGGTTACCCCCAATTTTCATTTTGGATACCAAGAGAACTTGCTAAGTTCTGCTTTCTCCGCGTAGTTTTAAACCGCGCAAACATACCCCTGTATTAGAAGCACCACAAATAGGAACCCCAGCATCTTGAGATGAGCAGAACGTATGCGCAATAACAATAGTCGGCACCGTCCTTAAAATGAAAGTAATGCACAATTAAGAAGTGCTTCAGTGTGATGGTCGAAGCGAAGGTTTAATTTAAATTAAATTAGATGTCATAAAGACCAAAGACTCACGCTAACTCCTGACATAACTATTGAAGAAAAAGGTAAAGTTGTGACATAAACGCGTTTGAGCAGTGAACAGGATCTTGATTCAAATAAGGCCGGCGTCAAAACTGAAATAAAATTCGAGGTAATAAACATTTTTTGTGTTGATTACTGCTCCCGGGAAGGGTGGGCGGGGAGGGAGGGGGGGGAGGAGAAGGTGCTCCCAGAAAAATTGGGTGGGGATGTGCGGCCCGCTTCCTGAAACCCTTGCCCTATTTCAGAACAAAATCTACGATTTTCCTTACCCTTTTTGAGACCTGACTTAAAATTTAATACCCTATTTCAGACATATTTCAGCTGTTACACGGTTGGCGCAACAATTCGAGAAGGGCTTTTGTCGATGGTCTTATCGCCTAATGAAGGAGAAGTAAGCAAGTACTATATTAACCTTCGGTATGAAATTCATCTGCTAGTTGGTCATCTTGAGCGGTATACAGCAGTGTAAAACATTGGTTGCAGTTCCCCTTTTTTAAGCGTCAAAACGCTGGCAGCCCATGCTCTCTAATACATATATACTAAAAAGATTGCTTACCTTAGTGTCGATGAAATTAGTGGATATCAAGAGTCCATCATCCGAGAGTAAGATCAAATTGGCCTGGTCCACCTCAGCGTCAGAAAAGTGTCTATTTTCAAAATGCATTCGGTCTATTGTTAATTTTCCCGCACAACTTGGTTTAAAAATAAACACTTCTAATGCTAATGGGGACAAACCTGATACCAGATTCTTACTCTTGGGTGATGGAAAAAGAGATATCTTTCCTTGTACAAAACGACTCAGACCACGCCTTAATGCTGTAAAATCCTCTAGCTAATCCCTCAGAGATATACCACAATAAACCCTCTATTTTCCCAATCCTTAAAACTAAATCATTCTTCCCCAATCCTAACTAATCTTCATAAAACCCCAGTAAACAAAAGCTGCCACTCCAAAACAGCTACCAAGAAAACAGCTAAATCCACTAGAATGGCGTGGTAAAACCACGCAAATTATTAAATTCTTTGTAAAAAAGATAGATCACACACTGTCTGTGGGGCGTTCTCCCCAAACAACGCTATTGATATGGGCCTGAAAATGTCACCTGTAGACACATTCCCCGAACTCGGGCTTCCGTCCAGGGATATCCAGCGTACCAGCCTCTGTTGACCCCTCTCTTCAGCTTCTAAGGGCACAAACATCATCGTTTCCCCCTTGGGGTGTTTTGTGTTAGGCTAAAACCAAAAAGGCACCGAAAAGCAAAAAAATCAAGGATGATGCACTGTACTCGCCACCACAGCCTCCACCTTCGAAGCTACCGGGTTATCAATGGACGACGCTGCCATAATTCTATCCCGGAGCGAGAGGATCGGTCATCGTTCTTGTCTTTCGTAACGTTAACCACCTCATCAAGCGCCGCAATCGCAGTGTATAGACGAAATTACCATGCGGAGAGAGGATAAAGCAACCTCTTTCTCAGGGTTCTCTCTTAGATGCCTCCTTTGTCGTCAACGACAAAGAAGGCAGAGAAGAGAGACCCTGGGAACGAGGTTGAGGATAAAGACGCCTCAACTGCTGACGCATCCATCTTCCGTGTCCACTCATCCGATTTCTCCTCGAGCGCTTCCACAGTATCGGCCGGGGCCACTTTCTTTTACGACACCACAAGGCACAGAGCAAAAAACCCTTCCTATCGTTGCGCTATTGGTCCTCGACCGAGAATTTTTTCGTTGTGTTTTTCTCCATCTGGTGGCGCCAAAAAATAATAAGTGCTCGTTGCACCGAACCACTGGTCGCCGACCAAAATTCCATCCTTGTTTTATGTCTACGTTCCATTTTTTTTTTTTTCATTTGTTGATCGTTTTGTGTCGTTTTTTTTTCCGTGTTATAAAAATACAACGGTACTCGACCGGATTATTCCCTTTTCCGTCTTTTACCAACTTCCTTCTGGCTTAGAGCAAAGGTCATCGACCTATTTCAGTTCTATCAGTCCTCAACTGATGTCCCCAAGACGCCACTACGTGGCACAGAGCAAAGGTCCGCGACCTATAACAGCTGTATCAGACCTCGAATTATACATTACGCCATCTCGTGGCACAAAACAAAAAGGGCCACAACCCAAAACAACTCCGTCGGACCTCGACCGAATCATTCCTAATCAGACACGCTACGGATTGCAAAAAATCACCGTGTCATTCCTCGAGCGAAACAAATAACCTCTCAAAGTATGAGACAACACAAAACTACCAAACACCCAAACAGAATAAAACAAGTGCCACCATAACGAACCACTGAATACAACCATTATGCTCCAAGGAGTTACAAAAACCGCCCCGTGAAGAGGAGCAAAACGAATAAACAACAGAGCACGTGCTCGAAACGCGAAAATTCCAAATTTGAATCCCCAACCAACAGAAATATAATAACCAACAAAATAACCATTAAACCCCACCAGAAACGAGAGTTAAAAGAAAACTAGAAATACCACAAGGGTTTCCGTCGGATTCAACACAGTCGCATTATATTGGCACGCAGCCTCGCCACTCCCGGTCGCCCCCAAATTCTGAACAGCTTGCGCAAACTGTTGCCGTTGATGTAGGAGCTTGCTCAGCAGAACCTTGAAGAGGGTATAAAGCTTCCTGGACGGACGCGCAGTCATCGCGGAAACGACTCCAACCAAAGTTAGTCAAACTGACAACCTTGATTAATTGACCATTTTACAGTGGTGTGCTTAGTTACCTGACCTATGAATAAAAGTGAGGCTGGAGTTGACCTTCTTTTGATAGAACCCTCACTGCTTTTCTTATCTGAATTATTACTAATTAGTATGACAATAACACCATTAACATAAGAAAAGAAGGGAGGTCTGTATCATAACAAGGTCAACACTAGACTCACTTTCATTTAAAGGCCAGGACGTCTATTAACGCACACTTATATCGCACGCCCGAAGTCACGCGAAGTGAATATCGGTGAATAATTGTTTTAGTATAATTACATCGGTGATTATTTGAAAATATGCATTTTCTTTAAAACAATTAATTTCTTCGTCTGTCAGATCGACAAAATGGCTCGCGGCCATTTTGAAAAAAACCGCTTGGGTGATTATTGGAAGCTCTCGTAAGCAACCGTTCCCGTAAGCGACCGCGGCCGCGACCACCTTTGGGATAACCCAACTAAGCGACCACTAGAGTCTCATCTATGTATGTCAACACTTTCATAAAAACGCAACCCATTGCGTTGAGAATTTGAAAGAATGTGACAGACCTGCGCGGTCTCCTTTTATTGAGTTTGTAAAAGGTAAATGTAGCGGCGGAACTGCTACATTGGGACCTTACGATATACCATATAACATACGACAACAACTCAGTTTACTTGAAAATCCACAGAGATTCGTTTACACGCAGTCTTGATACAATGATACGATGGAATAGCGGTAACAAAAACTATAAGAAAACAACAAAACCTAGCATTACAAAGCGCGCTAGGGGCGAATATGAAAATACAATAAAACAAGAAACAAATCATTCCAAATGCACAGAAAAAACTTACATCTGTGTCCTAATATCCTCGCGACGCCTTATAGAAACCTTAATCCGTAAACAGTGAGTCCTTGATACCGTAAACTGAGAGAGAACCTTAACTTAATTATCTTACTAAACCTTCAGCGGAAAAACAATTCACCACATTGTCAACTCGCGTGGTCATCCGGGACCCGGCAAGGTCCAGACCACCGCAACACAATAAAACGTCACACAAAAAAGAAATGTCACGCACGATTCTGCTGCAACATTCCCGGCCCCTAAACGTCCGAGGGGCGTTTACTTCTCTTGATCTCCTTCCTGTTCCTCCTTGGGCAGAATTAGGACAAGCTTGTTGACTGGTCTTCTCAGTGTAGTTTCTCGCGTTTTGACGACAGCAGACCTGACGAAGCCTTGTGAATCCGGCTCCACTCGCACAACAAGAGCCAACGACCAGGCATTACGCGGAACATTCTCTTCTCGGATTATCACGACATCCCCTCCAACCAGGTTTCGCTGAGGATGTTGCCATTTGTGCCTTTCCTGCATCACAACGAGGTACTCCTTCTTCCACCGAGACCAAAATAGATTTGCTAAATACTGTACCCTTCGCCACCGCCGACGCATATACACATCACAGCTCTGAAACTTGCCTGGTGGTGGTAATATCACAGTTGACTTGGTTGTCAAGATGTGGTTGGGAGTAAGCGGCTCAAGGTCGTTAGGCTCGCCAGAGACCGTCGTCAGGGGTCTTGAATTAATGATTGCCTCTACTTCACACATTAGGGTCCGAAACGATTCCTCATCTAAGCAATGACCATATTCTTCCATTAATCCAGCGAGAACCTTCCTTGTGGTCTTGATCTGTCGCTCCCAAACGCCACCCATGTGGCTGGCGGCGGGTGGGTTGAAGATCCAGTCAATGTTTTCTTTCTTGAGTTTGGCGTGGATCTCTTCATGATCCATTTCTTCTATGGCCTGGAGCAGCTCGTTTCGTGCGCCAACAAAGTTTGTACCGTTATCACTCCTTATTTCTCTGACAGGACCACGGCGGGCGATGAAGCGCCGGAGTGCTTGAATAAATGAACTTGACTCAAGAGAACTTGCAACCTCAATATGGACTGCTCGGCTAACCAAACACGTGAAAAGAGCGCCGTATTTCTTCATTTCCTTGCGCCCCTCCTTGATAATGAAGGGCCCAAAGTAGTCAACACCAGTGTAAGTAAATGGTGGTGCTGGGGAGATTCGATTCTTGGGTAGGTCTGCCATCTTCTGTACACCTGGACTGCTGTAATTGCGACGGCAGAAGACACACTTTGATATCACATGGCGCACTGCTGTGTTCACTTTGATGATCCAATACTTCTCGCGTAGGCTTGAAATAACATGACCGCGCCCAGCGTGACCCAACCGTTTATGAGCATGACGGATGAGTAGCGTAGTGACATGACTTTTCGGTGGCAAAATCACTGGATGCTTCGTTTCGTGTGGCAAATCTGCACGCCTGAGTCTACCTCCAACTCTGAGGATACCGTTTTCTAAGAAGGGGTCAAGGCGCTGGATAGGACTGTTATTCTTTATACTTGCTTTCTTCCGTTTTTGCAGCTTCTCCTTGTCTAGGCTATTCTCATTTTCCAACTCTTGGAGGGCGTAGATTTCCTTACCAAATGCTAAGTCCTGGACAAATTTTAGGATAGCGAACTCAGCGTCTACCAGGTCTTGCACGGTAAGAGGTGAGCAAGGCTCTTCAGTGTCCTTATGCTTAGCTGTTTTGGTTATTGAAGGCTTCCTTCGGTCTGTGAGGTTTTTGTCGTCTCTTGACACTCCTTCCTTGACATTCATACGTTCCTTACATCTGATTTGCAATATCTTCTTTACTCGCAGGAACACAGCTACAGCTGTCCTTAACCGATGCCAATCAGAGAAGTGGTATATCAGTTTGCTTGCTGCACTAGCTGACTGATTGACGATCACTACATTGCTTGAGGCCACGGTTGTCCCCTTTACTTCTGGGTCATCAGCTGGGACCTGGTTCACCATACGCGGTTGTCGAGGCCACTCACTCTCTGGTTTCCACAAAAAAGCCGGGCCTTGCAACCAACGCTTCCCTTCAATGAGAGCAAGTCCATTCAGTCCCCTGGAAGCATCATCTGCCGGGTTTTCCTTTGTGTCTATGTACTTCCACTGATTTAAACGTGAGCAGTCGCGAATAAGCTGCACCCGATTCGCAACAAACACATGAAAGCGTTGCTGTTCATTAGCAATATAGCGCAACACAGTGGTGGAGTCCGTATGGTACACGAAATCAGGATTGCCGTCGACTTCTTTCTTCAACAATTCTCCAAGTCGAATTGAGACTGTGGCAGCCGTTAACTCTAGACGTGGAATCGTGACAGACTTGATGGGAGCAAGTCGTGCTTTGCCCATAAGGAAAGAACAGTAAATGCGATTGCTGTTATCGCGCAGTCGCAAGTAAGCAACAGAGCCATATCCAACAGAACTAGCATCAGAAAAAAGATGTATCTGCTGGGACACCACGGTTCCAAACTCTGCTGGCTTGACGCACCTATTAACCTTGAACTGTTCCAAAAGTGGTAGCTCACTTAACCATTTGTCCCATCTAACTTGGTATTGCTCAGGAACAGTGTCATCCCATCCCATCTCTTCGCGACAGAGGTCCTGGAGTATCTTCTTCGCTGGAAGCGTAAATGGCGCGGCAAAGCCCAGTGGATCATAAATTGAGGAGACTACTGACAATATTCCTCTTCTTGTTGGTGGCTTGTCATTAAGAACTATACGAAACTCGAAGGCATCAGATTCCACACACCATTGTACCCCGAGGGCACGTTCAACAGGCAAACGATCACTGCCGAGGTCAAGGTCTCTGGCTTCTTTAGAGCGTTTCTCGGGCGGAATAGATTCCAAGACAGCACGGTTGTTGCTTATAAACTTAGTCAAGTTAAACCCTCCGTGTGCACATGCTTCACTAAGACCTTGGATCAATTCAATGGCAACTTGTTCATCTTTGACGGAACGAAGGCAATCGTCCACGTAGAAGTTTCGTCGGATGGTTTCAGCTACAAGTGATCCACTTTGGGATTCGGTGTCATTAGCCGTCTGCTTCAAGGCAAAGTTACAACAGCTTGGAGAAGAGGCTGCCCCAAAAAGATGTACCGTCATCTGATACTCTTGGATAGTCAATTCCAAATTTCCATCAGGCCACCAGAGGAATCTGAGGAAATCACATTGCTCATCAGGGACCCGTACCTGATGGAACATGGCCTCTATATCTGCCATAAACGCAACACGATCTTGCCGGAAGCGTGTGAGAACCCCGACCAAGGAATTAGTAAGGTCCGGGCCTTGCATCAATTGATCGTTCAAGGATGCACCTTCATACTTTGCGCTACAGTCAAAGACTACACGTATTTTGTGGGGCTTTTTAGGATGGTAAATTCCGTGGTGTGGTAGGTACCATGCCTTCCCGGGTTCAACTTCTAGACGGTCTTCCGGCACCTTTCTTGCATGTCCTCTTAATATCATCTCGTTTACAAAACTTACATAATCGTTCCTGTAATTCTCATCACGCAGCATCTTCTTCCTCTGCCACATCGCTCGTTTCAATGCTTGATCGCGATTGTTTGGCATCGTCGTTTGAGAATTTCTAAATGGCAATGGTATTACGTAATGACCATTATGATGTTGGATGCTTTGCTCTATCCCAGTAATGAACTTTTTGTCCTCCCGGGAATAACTGTATTCGTCCCGGACCAGACTTGCGGTCGTTAAAATCTAACTGGAACATTTGCTGAATGGCTTGGGGCGATATCATCTCCTTGACTGACTCTGCCTCTCGAACTGTGATTCTATGGCAAATGACATTACTGGGGCATGGAGTGCCTCTTACTTGCAGTGGTCCAGTCAGAGTCCAGCCATGACGCAATCGCATCGCATAAGGCCCTTCGTCACCTCTTGGCACTACTTCTAAAGGTTCCAGTGCCGCAGGACAATTGCTGCCAATCAGCAAGCCAATCTCTAAGTTCGGAATAAACTTGTGCATCTTTTCAGCGACACTTCGTAGGTGTTCCCACTGCTTCACCAATTCAGGGGTTGGGATTTGCTGTTCGGCTACAGGTATTTCCATTCTTGTGTAGGAGCGAGGTAATTCAACTGGGTTTCTGTCTTCCATGTCCGTCACAACTAAACTGTCTACAACAGTGGTGGTCACAAGGCTTTGGCCATGCATGGTGCCAAGCTGTAATTCCGTCCTTTCACCCTTAACGCCAAGCTGTTCTTTAAGGTTCTCTGTTAAGAAACAGCCACCGCTGCCGTTATCATAGAAGGCATAAGTTGTAATGGTTTCAGTATTGCCTTTCCTCTTCACACGTACTGGCAAGATTGCGTGTAAAATGACTGATTCATTCAGTTTAGCAGCATAGCATGAAGCATTCTGAGGGTTAGTGCAGGCATTGTTTACTGCCTTGTCATTCTCCTGCTTGGCAGGGCTGGTATTGTCCTTTTGTGGCAGCTGGAAGCCATCGATGTGAAGGGCAGAAGGATGCAGCCTGCCACAATGTTTGCACTTTCGTTTGTTTGAACAGTTCCTTGAGAGGTGATTTGTTCCATAACATCCAAAGCACATATTCTTTTCTCTCAAGAATGCTCTCTTAAGCTCCGGTGTTTTCCTATTAAATAGTTCGCAATCATCCAGATCATGAGCACGACTGCAAAGGTGACAGGATGGGCTACCACGGTTATTAGTGGGCCCGGCCCCATCTGAGACTGGGGGCTTAACGGTTCCAGATGGATTTGTTGCAAAACTGCTTTCCTTGTATTTCCACGGGTTTTCCGGTTTCCTTGGCGGCATCTTAGCCTTACTGGGCAGTTCCCTTCCTTTATTCAATGGTTCCTTCACTTTGAGAGGTTTAGCCTCTTCCTTTCTCTTGTTCAAGGCCTCCCTTCCAAACACTGGATCATTGGCTGACTCCGATGCAGACTCAACAAATTCAGCGAGGTCGGCAAAACACGTTGTACCGTTCACCCTCTTCTTCTTCTTAAAGACCTGATCCCTCCATTTGGCTTGCAGGTTAGCAGGGAGTTTGGAGACTACAGCTTGCATGTTTGGTGCGTGATCGAGGACACGCATATACGAAATACTCTTCATGGCTATTGTGCATTTTGTCAAGAATATCGACAGCCGTTTCAGACCTTGGTTGTCATCAAATCTAATTGGAGACCATTGCAGGATCTTGTTAAGGTAAGCAGTAGAGATCTTGTATGGGTCCCCATATTCTTTCTGTAGTAGACGTCTGGCTTCCAGGTAACCTTCATCAGGGCTCATATGTAAACATCCTTGAATAAGATCTGCAGGTTCACCCTCGAGATGCTGATTCAGGTAGTACAAAAGGTCAGCATTCGACGTCGCCTTGGAGTGAATACGAGCATCAAAGGCCATAATGAATGTGTTATACTCAATAGGATCTCCCTTGAACTTAGTTATGGTTGGCTGAGGCAATGTCATTGCAGCGGTCAACTGCTGGTGAGTTGCAATAATGGTTTCATTTTGTCTCTGTTGTAACTCTATTACACTCTGAAAGGTGCGCTCCACCAGCTGAGGTGACTGAATTTCAGAAATTCCGTGTGCAATTTCTTTGGAGTTTTTTGAACCATGACCAGTATATGGTGTAGACGAAGTACCATCTGCAAATGTGGTAGGAATAAACTCTGCAGCCTTAGGATTAGATGTGGAAGTCTTGACAATGGAATCTGTAGCCGCACTGATTCTTGGGCCTTGCAGGACAGACTTAGCCTGTGTCTCCGTTGTAACTGGGATTTGAGTAGTAGGAACGAATACTTCGGGCTTTAAAGTAACTTCATTGGGTAATGATGCCGCTACAGATGGTATCACAATCGGGGAAAAGGATGCAACAGCAGAAGGTGGACTTGAACCACATGGCAGCGGGGGGTTGTGCTCTCTGTCCAATTCCTCCAATGCTTTCCCCCTCGCTTCAGCTTTTACTATCTCAAGTTCTAACTCCAAATCCTCCTCTGCGGCTCTCAGGGCCTGTTTCTGTTTAAGCATTGATCTTTCAGCCTTCAGCTCTGCCAGACGAACTCTTTCCCTTTCTCTAGCAGACAAACGGGAGCTTGTTTTTGATGACCGTCTGGATCCCTTACTGCTAGCCCTTTCTAGCTGGTCAGTTAGGTGACTTTCTGCTTGTGATATCCACGCATATACTGGATGCAGGTACGCCATAATACCCTTGATTTTCTCATCATAATGAGCGTACTCTCGGTCTTTGGTTTCATCATCAGTTAGCTCCTTATAGTAGGCATGAAAGGTTTCTTTATAATGTTCGATTAAATCATTTAAATTAGCCAGCTCATTCTTCACTAGGTGTAAATTGTTGGAGTTGACCATAAGATCAGATACTTCAGTCCTTTTCCTTGACACAGCTCGGAGAGCGTTTATACGCTGTTGCTTAAGCCAATTAATTCGTTCTTCAAGGCCCTTTTCCGATGGATTTCGTTGCCGTGGGCCCAGTGAATCCCATGGTTGGGTAGCATCTTTTACATCGCTCGAAGTTTTTTCCACAGACTCGCTTTCACCATTCTTTTCTTCGAATTGCAGTACATTTGATTCGCCTGGAACATTAAAGTTGTCCGCGAGTTCCTGGTCACTAGATTCCGCCATACATGTGATGGAGTAATTTGCCGCTCTCTCGACGATTTCACAAGCAAATTTCCACAATTAATACGACGAAAACCCGAAGAATTAAGGATCAACACAATACATTCCCACAACAATTTCCTTGGTAGATCGTGGAACTTCAGTATAAAGATTTTTTGTTACGAAATGTAGCGGCGGAACTGCTACATTGGGACCTTACGATATACCATATAACATACGACAACAACTCAGTTTACTTGAAAATCCACAGAGATTCGTTTACACGCAGTCTTGATACAATGATACGATGGAATAGCGGTAACAAAAACTATAAGAAAACAACAAAACCTAGCATTACAAAGCGCGCTAGGGGCGAATATGAAAATACAATAAAACAAGAAACAAATCATTCCAAATGCACAGAAAAAACTTACATCTGTGTCCTAATATCCTCGCGACGCCTTATAGAAACCTTAATCCGTAAACAGTGAGTCCTTGATACCGTAAACTGAGAGAGAACCTTAACTTAATTATCTTACTAAACCTTCAGCGGAAAAACAATTCACCACATTGTCAACTCGCGTGGTCATCCGGGACCCGGCAAGGTCCAGACCACCGCAACACAATAAAACGTCACACAAAAAAGAAATGTCACGCACGATTCTGCTGCAACAGTAAAAAAGAGTTTGTGGTCACCGATAATTATGAAACCTTGCTTTAACGAGCATGTGCTTAAGTGATTTATCCCTCTTGTATGATCTGTAAGGAGATTTCTTGAATATGTTTGCCAGCAATGGCTGGTTTTCAATAAAACTCGAGTTGAACGTCAGTATTACTTGAAGATTTGACACTGCTGGGTTGAATGTTGTAACAAATGGTAGATATTTTCTCGCTAGTTTTGGCTTTTTGTTTAAATTAAGAGCCGACTGCTTAGAAAGGCGGGCTTTGAGTGTTTTGGCTGGGAATGTTTTGTAAGGATATTTTGGCCCCTGCCTATATCTATTTCAAATTGGTGGTTCCAAAGGGATTCGTTTATAACGCGCACTTCAAATATACATTCATTTCATTCATTGAGCCCTTCACCGGAACAAACGAGCCCAACAAATGGACCAGTGCGCCCAATCGTCCTCACATCGCAGGGGTCATGGGTTCCACCTGAATTTTTCAGATGTCTATAAGAGACAATTGCTGAAATTGTCCACTGAGATAAGTGCGAGGATCACTTGTCTCTTTCTCTCTCTCTCTTAAAGATCTTTCTGCTTTTAACAACACAAAATGAGGGATGGTCCACAGGGGTAGTCCATGGACCGGGTCCATGAAGGGGTCCATGAAGGGGTCCATGGACCGGGTCCACAGGGGTGTTGGTCCATGTTTTGTATACGTATGTATATGTTTTGTATACGTATGTAGGCAGCGAACAGCTGTACCTTTACTAACCAGCATTAGTCCGTTTTTTTTCCATTTAATTACCATTATTTGTCACATTAATTGTCTTAAAACCATTGATTAGTTTCTCATGTTTCATATAAAAAGTTAAAATTTGTAGTTAACGGTCACTTATGAGGATGTATGTCGAAGCATACGAAACGTCAAGTAAATAATTTCAAACAATGCGCTTGTTTATAATGTTTGTCACCGCTGTTTGCGTCTTAATTTTGGTTCATACGTGTATAGACCTTCAATGTTTGTAAACAATTCTCTTGTTAATTAAATTTTGCCAACCACAGAACAAAAGAAGCTTTGTTTCCACAGCCAATAGATCTCTTGTTGGCACATTAACTCGGACAATGAAGAATATTTTGACAGGCAGAAGCAAATTTTTTCAAGTGACGGTTTGTCAACAATTCATCACGTTGCAATTTACTGCATTTTTTCGCTAAGCTATCAAAAATTTTCCTCTTTGATTACTGATTACCCAAGGGACGACACCTGATTTTGGCATTGGTCCATTTTTATTCATGATCAAAAGTATTGTATGGCAAAACAACTGTCCAGTACATTGATGAATTTTGCCAGCTGAAATGTTGAACAAAATCATCAACTTTCGTGTGATACTGTTTCAGTGTAGGGTTTTTAGTCGTGTACCCTGTATGAGTTGAAGGCCGCTATGTCAAAGTGGAAAACTTACCGCAAGAAGGTTAGAAGATTTTAGACACAATTATGAGGCTGACACGAAGAACTTTGGACGATGCAGATTTCTTCGCGTTGTGTTATAACTGCTGCCATCCATCCTTGGCCAAATAATTTAAGAAGAGTAACTTAGGTGTAAGGAAGAACATAATAAGGTAATCTTCAAACAGCAAAATTTGATACCGAAGGCAAAACAGCCCTTTTCGCGCAAAAGATTCACGTGACTAGTACGCGTTATTGTGAATCACGAGGAAGACGAGAGATTGGTCTGTCACAAATGGCAGAGTCAAAAACTTTTTTTGACTGCTGTCACCAATACATCACACAAAATAGATGGGCTTCTCAAGGAACCTTTCAGCAAAATAGAGTTTTTTCTTTCATTTTCCCCGCTTTTTAGTATCAACTATTTGTTGCAACTCGACCCAGGGAAAATACTGAAAACTTCAACTCCGTGGAGGAAGGCATAGGTAAGTGTTTTTCCCCTGGCTTTTCATAAACATTTCTGTGATGTGTTTTTAATCTCTTTCCTTGAAATTTCGCCGTTTCTCAATAAATTTAAATTTCACACGAGTTTAACTTTGAATCGTTGGTGGATTGAAGCCCAAAACGAAAAACGATGTCAGTGCTACCTTTTGGTTCATGTTTTGACAAGAAAGCAAAATTTTCAGTTTGCTAAATGTTAGTGCCAAATAGTTTCTGTTTTTAGCGTTTCCTGTTTTCATTAAAACTGGGTTTGTCACCAGGTGGATCCATTGGCAAATAAAAAATGTAAATATATGTTACTCTGGTGTTTGAAATATAAACTATGTACAATAAAAAACGTTTTCCGACGTTTCGGTTGTATTTAACAACCTTCATCAGGGGAAGTGAAAGATAAAATTTACACGAAAGCTAAGATATAAACCAAAGAGCTAATTAAAAATTCTAAAGTTAGTGTAATTTTTTCTTTTCTGCAATAGTCAAATGCAAGGCTTGGGAAATAAACTGTGCTAAAGACCCCCTCAACCGAGACGATGGAGCACTACTCCCCAAGGAGTACTTGCATTTGACTATTGCAGAAAAGAAAAAATGACACTAACTTTAGAATTTTTAATTAGCGCTTTGGTTTATATCTCAGCTTTCGTGTAAATTTTATCTTTCACTTCCCCTGATGAAGGTTGTTGAATACAACCGAAACGTCGGAAAACGTTTTTTATTGTACATAGTTTATATTTCAAACACCAGAGTAACATATATTTATATCCTTTTTTCATGTTTTTAAAGTTTCCTTGATTTAGATAATTCCGCATTTCTGTGGTCAAACCCTCGGATATGTTTGTTCACATAAGGAACAATGTATTCACTATCTATTTTAAGGAATAAACTTAAGAAACGTTTCAGTTTTAGTTAGCGTGTCAGCGTGTAAAGAGCAAGTAAGATTCAACGTTTTCTCTACTTCGTGAATTCCCCAATTGGACACAGAAGTAAGTTTCTTAGACCCTTGCGTTTTACCTTATACTTGATACTTTATTATTATTTCTATACATTAGTCTCTGAATTTCGCGTTTAAAGATCGATTAGTCTTTAGTAAGTTAATTTTAGTTTTTTCGTTACTTTTTAGTTTTCGAAACCGCTTTACTTCGCTTCGCAGCGCTACGTTACACCTTCAGTTGTCACTTTCACCGGATTTCACATGTTTGTATCGTCCTGTGGGAAAAGGGAGCTCAAGATTTCAACGTAAAGTTCTGCTCCTACACTAAAAGAGAAATTTGGGCTCGCGTTCCGGAGCAAGGCCAATGGAAAGCTACCTCAGTAGGATATAAAGTTCACAAAATCTTTGAATTTGAAAATCTTTGAAAGTTTACCAAATCTTTGGAATTTGATCACCAAGGTTTAAGATAGAGTCCGTCTAAGGGTCGAAGTTTGTTTTTTAGAGGTGGTCAAAAGTCCTTTATCCTTTCCTAGAAATGACGGAAGCTGACATCACCTCGAGGGCAGGGAACAGACTGGGAATACCAGAACAAGACAAACGTATGTCACCAAACCATAATTGATAAATAATAATAATAATAATAATAATAATAATAATAATAATAATAATAATAATAATAATAATAATAATAATAATAATAATAATTGTGGGAATATTAAAACTCGTGTTACTTGGCGCAATAGGCCATTTCCGAGTTCGTGTCTGCCTCCTCTTCAAAGCGAGTCTAAGTGCGAAGTTTTTGTGATGGTAATTAGTTCCACTTTACATATGAATGAAAACTAATTTTCATAGGAAAAACTTCGCACTTAAACTCGCTTTGAAGAGCAGGCAGACATGAACTCGGAAATGGCTTATTTTGCTGACCAAGTTTCATTTTCTATTTATACTTATATTTTTAAATATGACCCCGAGGCTTCGAAGATCAGTCAACCCCACCTGAAATAAAAGAGAAAATGGAGCATTAAGGTGAGTCAAATTCATTGACGTTTGCCCAAAAATTGATTTTGCCAGCTCAAGTAATTGATTGTGTAAGAAAATTGTGACTATCGGACTGAAAAGAGGCTCGAAAATCCATAAAGGCTTAGTCTAAAAATCAACGAACGACACAACACAAAAGGTTGGATGTGTACTGCTACTCTTTTTTCTCCCTGTTCTGTTCCCGATCATTCGGATGTCAATACCGCGGAATTCCAGAGGGCTCCCTTGCTGACGTTCTTCCCAGAGAAAGTCTTTTGTTGCAATCAATCTCATCCTCTGGGAACCAAAGCACAGTACTCGCGGCAGGGGAAGACCAGCAACCACTTACATAGACACCCTCAGAAGAGATACTGGACTCAGTAACACTGGCGAGATTCGCGCCCTTATGAACAACAGGGACCAGTGGAGAGCAGCCATCCGTGATTCCCGAGTTGGTGTTGGCTAATTAATACCCTCGTCTGTAGTAGTAGTAGTAGTAGTAGTAGTAGTAGTAGTAGTAGTAGTAGTAGTAGGTAAAGGTTGCCCTCATTGCCATAACAACGGTATCTTGTGTGCACGTGCATTTGACGTCATGTTGCTCCTTTCAAAATGGTGGACTAAACAACATATTTTGATGGAGTGAGCTAGCGATACATCTATTAGTTAGGCTTGAAACTCCATTATGTGTTAGGTTAATGCAGGAAATGCAAGGTAGGAATGTTTGTTATAAGTAGAAATTGAGTTTCGCTATGTGTAGGCAATTAATTATTCGAACACAGCGACCGAATGTTCGCGAGTAGGAAATCAAAAGAATTGTCTGAAGTTCAGCTTTTGTGTCCAAATCCATTGAGTTGGAGTACCCCAAAATCGTTATTCTCTGTGCAGGATTATAAACGATTGTAAAAGTTTAAGCCTATTTTATTCCAGACTGTGTTTGCATTAGATTAGCCCAGGTCAATCAGTTCGTTCGTCTCAGATTACCTTTTATTAATAGCTTCATGTAAAATTGACGACTTGGAAGTGATTATAAAACGAAAATGGTTTTAAGTCAGCGTAGTTTTACTGAGAGGTTAAAAACAGCTTGAAAAATGAAGCCCTGGATAAACAGTGGTTTACAGACGTACTCAAACTTTGTGACGTGACACCAAGATTGTGTGTACAGTTTGTAATGGGATCTTATTAAAATCTCGGCTCTTTGAGTTTCCCGTGTTGTGTCACGCGCGTAAATCAATGTTCGTGAAAAGTTGACAAGAAGGATTTTTAGCTTTCTTCTATCTTTAATCTTCTGGTCTTTACATTGAAGTGAAGCGGTCAACTGAAATGATTACGTTAAGAAATAGTCTAAGTATTTACATTCATAGCCAGATCAATGCGCACGTGGTAATAGAAAACTTACTAACGGAAAACTAGCTATAAATCTAAATGTAGAATCACAGACTAATAAAATCTTAAAACTAAATCAAGTTTAAATTATGGCTTACCAACGTTCGCGGGTAGTCACGTTCCGAAAATTTCCCTTTTTGATGTTCGACTTTTCATAGATCTTTCTCACAAGGGGTCTTAGATGGAACTGAAATGCGAGCTATATTATTCTTATTAACGAAAGGTGTCCGTGAACTTCACGTCAATCAAATCGGAAATAACTTCACAGCTTTACCGAAAGCTGTAACACAGTTGCACATTTCGAAAGCAGCATAGAGGACCAAACTTTATATGCAACTTTTGTTTATAGCTATAAAATTATTCCCTCCTACAACTGACCAAGACTAGTATGAAAAGGGGATGGAGACCGGAAAATTACCAATAAAAAAGTAACCGCTGTGACCCTATGTAACCGATTGTGAGCATTGGCATTCTCTGAAGGTTGATTTGGAATATTATGGATTTTATTCTTAATCAACAGGTTGTAAAAAATTGGCGGGGTAGTCTCCAGTTAAATTC
>OX421451.1:45510515-45555515 GCA_949126865.1 Montipora capitata | reverse complement strand
TTGTTAGATTTGTTTCATTTATAGTATGTAAAATTAAATCTTATGAAAGTTAACTTCCTGCTGACATTAGAAACACATTACGATAAAAGAATAAATGTCTTGGTGGTTAAAGTATTAATAACTAAACATTATAGACCACTTTCATAAATGGCGACCAACTTTACATTCTTTTGTAATTATGTTAATTAGACCTACTGCCCTCGTTTTAAAACAAATATTCTTTTGAAATTTGCTCGTCGTAGCGAGGTTAGTAGGGCTTATTAGCATTAAAACAAAAGAATAATTTATTTGGCCGCCATTATGAAAGAGGTCTATGGTGCCTAGCAGAATGTGTCAAAAAGTTTTATCATTAGCATGCGTAGCTGGCCAGATATTTTATCGCAGGATTATTTAAACACTTGCAAGTACGATCTTTGGCTGCTTTGTTTGTTGTGGATGCCAGTGGCATGGGGACTACCGGTAGTAGTGTTGATCACTCGGCTTTGCTGCTCGCAAAAATCCCTTGTGGGTTCACTGCTTCGAAACCAGTCGCTCTTGTGCATGTTTAAAGCCAGTCCCTCTTGTGCGTGTTTAAATAAATCCCTATTAATGTTCAGCCAGTTACACAGGCTATTTCATCATGTATATGAAAACCTTTTTTCACATATTTGGTAAAACTAGATTGAGTTTTTCTCAGCAAGTGGCAAAATTAGGGAGTTTTCATGTTTAAGGAAAATGAAAGCCAGTAATAAAACTACATACTATACAAACCAACTGACTTCAAACTGTAGTTTAGATATAATAATTATTACTGAATATATAGTTTAATAACTGTCAGGTTTGATATACTAGACTATAAAGTATAATAAAACAACAAATTAAAACACTGAAGGCTGATATTTCCAGTAAAAAGAAAATATAAATATTATAGAAAATAAGCCTAGCCAGGTTTTTTTTCCCATACTGTGTTTGTCAGCTTCAAAATTATGAACAGGTGTTTTTTCAAATGTGACTGAGGGATTCTCAGAAGACGTCTTGAGTGCTTTTTGCAGGAATGTGAGCCTTAAGGAGGCTCAAAAGGATTTTCAGCTGCTTGCGTCAGCTCATGATTCAAAATGAATCACCAGAAATAAACAAATGCCGCTAATTTTGCTAACCTTTCTTCTAAGCCCCCCTTATTTATATATATATATATATTATATACGCAACATAGACAACTCCTACTGACAAAACTATGAACATTCTACACAAACAGTTTAATGGTCACTTAAATCTGTTTGTGTTGGCCTGTAGCTCCACTCACGCGTGGACTTGAATGAGAGGGTGACGCATGCGTGAATGCTGATCTTGTAACCCCTTATTTTTTCTGATTTTGCCACTTTACTCATTTATATCTCTGCTTCCGGGTGGTGAAGTTTTTTCATTTTTTGCATGTTAGCTTAGATTGATTTAAAATGTTTGTCTTTCAAAATAAAAAAATAAAAAACTGTGGGTGAAAAAAAAAAAAAAAAAGAGACATTTCAAAAAAACTGATTTTTCTGAAAAACTGACCTACAGGTAGACTTTGTAAGTGCATGTCAAATGATGCTTAAGCTAGAATTTTTCCCAAGAGTTTTGTCCAAGATTGTGGCATTGACAGAATTCTGCAAAATACTATCACATAAATCATTGCAGGTCATATATTGCAAAGAAAAAATGAACGCAAATGTATAAACTGGGAAAACGCTAGGTTGTTTCATCTAGTACCCCTCTAGTTGTTTTGTGCAACTTTCAAAAATTATCTGTGGAAATCATTATAAATTGGTTATTTGTCCAAAGTTATGTCTTAACAAAAACAATCCTGTAAAAAAAATCATGAAAAAGTGTACCAAAAAATTTATTTTGTTTATAGTTCAACTCTAGGAAAATATGAATGACTTCCCTTGCTTTTGTTGGCCTCAAAACAGATGTTTTAGTTTACCAACAATCATAAATTTTAATTTGTTAACAAGTAAAAATGTTTCAAGAAAAAAAAATCATCATTGAAATTTTGGCATGAAGTCTGGAAAATTTTTGTGGATTAACTTTATTCCTGATTTTTGGACTTCGAGAAATTCCTTCTGACTAAAAAATCAGTTTGATATTTAAATATGCTAATATTGATTCAGCGGTCTTAAATCTTTAATTTTCCTGTCTGTTGGTTTGGTTTCAGTGTACTGTAAAATTGTCTTAATTTCTTGTTGATAAATGTTTTGATCATTGTTGATCTTGTGACTTGAATCCAAAACTTATGGGTAAAACTGTTAAAAGAAGATCAAGTCTGTTTCCTTTCACCTTAAAGGCAAATGTTAAATTATCATCTTCTGACTTTGTTTTGGTTTGTGGTATGTAAAACATGAAAGAAAGATTCTCACCAATATTTGAGCTTGACAATAATGGTAGTTCTGTTTCTCTTAAAAAATATGGCCACAAGTTGGTAAGTTGACCTTGTTTTTCAAAATGTTGAGGTATGCAGCTATTCATTAAATGTCAAATACAATTTTTCTAGTCCTGCAAAATAGTTAGGAGTTCCTGTTACCAAGGGACTGGCTTTCCCAGATGCAGGGCCTATTAGACTAGTACTTGCACATACCTATTTTGAAAATTTCATTTTTCTTACCTTTATCTGTGTTTTTCAAACACAAAATTTACAATTTTACAATTTAACATTCAGCCTTTTTTTTAAGATTGCAGTCATATTATTTCCATAACAATAATAATGATAATTATTGTAATAATAATATTGTTCCTGAACCCTCTACACTACTGAGAAAGTCAATTTCCAACTTAAACACTTTTGTACATTCTCCAGTTCCTCGAAGCTGGCAAAGCAGGGAACATTTTTCAATTTTCTTTACTGTAGAAGAACAAAAAGTCATGGATTGGAGCCACCTTTCGACGAAGAGAATGCATCAAGATTGTTAAGGACAGCGAGAAAACTACTGATAGTGTGTAAGTTCAATGTTGATGAACCTGGCATCCACAGAATATTTCCTGCTCTTACATACATGCACAAATGATTAACTGAGTTGATTATCATTTTTCTGTCCTGTCAGAAACATCAATCTAAGATTTGTATTACAATTGGCTTTTGAGGGGTGATAATGCATTTCCAATAGACCTTATTCATAAATGGCGGTCAATTTATAATTCTTTTGTCAAAGTGCAAATTAGCCTACCAAACCTCCATACCATACAGTGAATTGAAAAGAATTCTTGCTTTAAAATGAGGCTTGGTAGGCCAATTTGCACATGGACAAAAGAATTATAATAATAAATGTGATCGCCATTTATGAATAAGGTCTATTCTCTCAGTAAACTCAGGCAGCTTTCCCTTAGTCATCATAAAACATGCATAACAGATCATTTTCCAGTGGCAAACTTGTGATTTCATGCCATCAGAGCAAATCATCTGAAGGTTTTGACTGTACTATTCAAGTTCAGTTTTTGCATACAGGAGTTGATTCATTGTGGACGTTACAATCAAGTTGGAACATTGTTAATTCAGTCTCACTGTTAAAATTGTCATTATCATTGTTATTGAGCTCTAACATCACTGACAATAATGTCCTTAATTTATAATAATTATTTATAATAATAATAATAATAATAATAATAAATATGTGCAAGATCATTGCACTTTGTAAACATTGTAATCAGACCTCTGGTCTCATACTAAAAAGGGTTTGTTTTATGTTAGTGGCGCTGTTTGCAAGTGTGGCAGAGCAAAATCAGCTCATGATGTTAAGATAGCAAGGGAGGACACTGGCAGTGATCAATGGACTCCAGAGAGGTGCACACGACAGCTTCCCACTGATGCTTATGGCGAGATTGATTTTCTGGGCCAAGGAAGGCAGACAAAAAGAGTTCCGGTTGGTCTTTTTAATTTTTGTAATTGTATTAAGGTGGCTTAAAACAGTTTCAATACTTCAAAGACACTCTCTTTAGAACGAATGACTCCACAACACTATCACTTAACAACGATGTTATGATACCATATGAAACACTGCTTATTTCCAAAAAAGATGTGGTCATTATTGTGTCACTGACTTGGGGTTGCTAAAATTACATTTACCCAAAAGTGACTAAGATGGGGTCTATAATTGGCCATAAAATCAACTATAAAGCCAAAAGGGGAAGGGGTTCTGAGAGGCCAGGCCACATACCCAGCAAAATTTGACCCAAGTAACCCCCCCAGGCCCCAAATATGAATGAAATGAAGAATTTTTTTAATCAATGGTTACTAAGGAATACTTGGAAAAAAATCTGAGTGCTCCTTTGCTTGAGTCAATCCTATGACCTTCCGATTACTAGCTGAGATTCTCTACCACTGAGTGACTGAGCTTTAATAGTAGATCATGACTTGTTTGTAGGAGCTGAGGCCATTAAACTTAACATTCATTAGGCAATTGTCTCATTGTAGTCACTTATGTCCAGAAATGCAAGGAATTGGACTGAAGCCCACTTTTGATTTATAAAATAATTAGGATAGTATGTCCACTCTCATTGATCAATAGCTGTGTTTAGATAAGAGTATGTAAACATGGGTGTGACATCACACAACTTTTGATTGGTTATGTGTTGTCAGACGCGTGTTTTGATTGGCTGGTAGGAAATATGAGTGTGTATCAAGAAAATCTGTTTCAATTAATATTAAAAAAACTGCAGTTCCCTTCATTTCCCTTCTGGACACTCGGGGAGTTGTAGGAATTCAAGACAGTTGCGTCGAGGGTTTGCATAACTGTCTCAAATTCTCCCAACTCCCCCTCGTGTTTAGACGAAGAGCTCTATGTAAATACGGAAAAAGTCCTCTATTGCTTGAATCCAACACAAGTGTCCCTTTTAAGTCTTAAACCATTTCCTACCTATTTCTAGCAATATAAGGTTAAGGTAAAGGTTAGTGTAACTTTTAGGTCACGGTATAAGTGCAGCAGTTTGTCGATCTTACTTGAAGAGCAGCATTTGGAGGACACTTTGTGACGCTTATTGAAATCCGCTCAGTATTTTTGACGACGAAGATTCATTTATTGACTTACACAAGCTTATTTCTAGTATTAAAGTAAAATCCTTGGCAACCAAAGTTTAAACTGATACTTAGAAACCTTCCCACAAACTTTCATATACCGTAATTCAGTCTACAGTTCCTTCTCTCCTTCACATACTATTTTCACTTATAAATAAATATGTTTAACAAGAAAAAAAACATATATATACTAATAGAAATTCTACATAAACTGAATAACCTTCACCAAGATTAGCAATAGTTATCTGCAGGCGAGTCCACCTGTAAATAATAATTATTTACAGTCATTTCTTGAATTAGTAATTCAAGAAATAAACTTAAGATGTTGTTGATGTTGTTGATGTTGTTGTTGTTGTTGCATTTCTGGGAATATCTGGCTGTAGTCTGCCAGGGTCTAAATTGTTGAAATGGAACATAATCACAGGTTTCACTCCTGCAAAGAAGCACTGGGATTTTTTCCAAGTATCCCCAAGTCACCATCAATAAATAAATCTCTTCAATGTTATGAATGTCCCAGTTTTTATATTTATTTTGCAGTATGTTCGTTTATCCCATGATACTGATGTCCAGCTGATCCTGAAGCTGATGTTGGAGAGGTGGGATCTTGAAATTCCAAATCTGGTCATCTCTGTAACAGGAGGAGCCAAGAGTTTTGTCCTGAAACCCAGGTTAAAGGAAGTCTTCAGAAGAGGTCTGATCAAAGCTGCAAAGTCCACAAGTGCATGGATTATCACAGGTTTGTAATATTATTGTGATTATGCAGATTTATGGACCTCCTGGGAATCAAAAATTGCAGATGCCCTGATCCTTTCCAGAGAACATTAATGATAATATTATTTGAAAACTTTGAGCTAGTCATCTCTGTTAATCTATACAGTTACCAAATCTTTTCCTGGGGCTTACCATTTTATGTACATTTATGGAGGCAGTGTGGCCCAGTGGTTAAGGCGCTTGCCTTGAGATCCAGAGATCTCGGGTTCAAGACCCGCTCTGACCACTCGTTGAATTTGATCCTGGTAGTCCCTAGTTCAACTTCCCAGCTGCACTTGTAACTGGCCAACTGGTTTGCCTCTAGCCAGTTGGGATTCTTAACAGTTGTTGTTGTTCTGTTCTGTCGTTTCGTTGTTTCATTGGCCCTGAAAAGCCCCTATGGGGAGTGGTCAATTAAGTATGTATTGTATTGTTACAGTATTGTATTTTAAATAGCTGGGAATCTTTCCTTTGATTGTTTTCTTTGCTGCTGTTTTATTTTGTTTATTGTTTTACATGTTCCTTGTTATCTGTGAGTTTTTTAAACTGTAACATTGACAATAAAGCAGAACCTCCCAAAAACACGAGATAGATAATTTGCATTCAATGAATTAAAAAAAAAAAAAAAAGATGTCTTGTGTAATAAATTAAGGTGGAACAAACACTGGTGTAATGAAGCATGTTGGTGAAGCTGTGAAAGAACAAGAAATGACATTTGGAAGTGAAGACAAGGTCAATGTGATTGGAATTGCAACATGGGGAATTGTTGACAGAAAGGATTCTCTTATAGCTTCAAAGGTAATAAAAAAAACTTAAAGGGGCTACATGTTATTTTTGAGTGTTTAATAGAAATCTTTACTTACTCAGAAATTTAAAACTCAAAAATGGTCAATGTGGAATTCCTTTACTGATAAAATTATCGTTACATCACAAACAAGATGATTCAGATCAAAAATTATCACCTTTATCCAGGTGTTTTTCCATAAACTTGAAACCAATGGGCCGATGTTTTTCAAGATTAGCCAAATGCAATCCGTTTCAATCTTGTCAATTTCTGTCCAACCATGCTACTCTTTCCTTTTGCTGTATTTCGTTTATGTTGATCAAGTTATTGCAATGTGTCCTCCTACTTTTGGGCATTTTGAGTGTCATGAATTTTTTCTTGATATAGCCCCTTTCAGTTTGTTAGTAAACATCTCTGGCCCGAGAGATTTTTTCACTATAGTAAGTAGTATCTGGTTATCCCTTCCAAAAATGCCAATATCTGTGAATTTCCAAATTTACTACTGGAACTGAGCAAACACTGAGCTATGAAGCCACTGACGTTGGGAGCTGGTCATTTGTGGGTTCTAATGTTCCCGTGAGGAATGAATCAATGATGAAATGATATATGAAATGGATCATATATGAAATGCAGATATGAAATCAAGTGATGCTATGATCCTCGCAGATATGAATGCAATTTTTGCAATTGCATAAAGAAGCCTGAAAAATTCAGGACTTCATAGCTTCACTTGATTTCATATCTGCAGTTCATATATGATCCATTTCATATATCATTTCATTGTGATTCAGCACAGGACTGCAGACTTTGAACTTGTGTTTTGCATACATAGAGGATATTACACGGTGGCGAGAAGATATGAATTTTATGTTCGAGTGGCAAGAACAATATCTCACGAGTGAGGGAAGCGATCGAGTGAGATATTGTTCTTGCCACGAGAACATAAAATTCATATCTTCGAGCCAACGTGTAATGTTCTTTTTGTTATATGGAGACTAAATATTGAATATTTCCGATGTTATTGTGTTTCAAAGTAGTCAAGTTTTACAAATACGGCTGGGTTTTATGAAAAAGGCGGGAAAAAAAAGGCGGGAATCGTGACGTCATTGAACGATACGACACTCACAAAGGTGACATATGGAAAATACGCCACTCGGGTCCCGGATGAAGTGGCATATGGAATCTACGAGTGGTTTAGTTCCCAGTAAAACACTCTCCTCCGTATAATAAATATAAATAAGCTGCATTTACACACTGAAATTTTAAGATAGTGAGTAAAATTAATGTCACATTTCCCTAGATCCAACCCTCTGGGGTCCAATCGGTCAGTTTGAATGTGAATAATGGCGGACCTTGAAAGCCAAAAACATTTACACTCGAAGTAAACAGCCGTTGGATAAAAATTAAAGCTCAAAATCTTGCCAGTTAAGTGTGCAGCAATCTCACTATCTTTCAAAATCTGAACAATTTGGTCATAGTAGCACTTTGTTTTACATGCAAAACTTGGGAGCAAGGATTTGTATAAATTATGAGGATTTTAATGCAACAAAATACTGAACAGTAGACTTTGGATTTTTTATCCTTTAAGGACCAGAATGGCCTGTACCCTGCTATGTATCGCATGGAAAATGTGCAAGAATCCAGTGGAGCACTTTTGGATTCCAATCACTCACATTTCTTGCTGGTGGATAATGGAACTGAAGGGAAGTATGGTGTGGAGATTGGTCTGCGATCGAGATTTGAGGAAGCAGTGATGAAAGTCAAAACTGACTCAAGATCTGCTGCAGGTAATATACGGTACTGTATGGTATGCTGCAAAACACATTTGAATAGAAATATTAAGGTAATTCCCTTGTTGAAATTGTTCTACTATCAAACGTTTTTGGAAACTTGGCATAATTAACATTCATGATATGAACATTAAAAAAATGCAATAAAAAAATGGGGTCACCGTGCTTGTTTATGCGTCAGCAGGCTCGTAAAATGGGGTATTTTTACTGTTTTGGCGTTAAAAATTCGAATCACCTTCATACAGAATTAAGTCTTGGTTACTTCAAAGACACAAAATTTTATTTTGAAAATAAAGCTTCTTTTATTTACATAAGCAGTAATGCTTCATTTACGCCAACTTTGATTCCCTGGTTGTGGGAATAGTGCACTTTTTGGGACAGTTCCGTGGTTAGCTTGAAGTCCTCGCCTTGGGTAACATACACCCAGTACGGAACTGTTTTCCCAAAAAAATTAATGTTCTAGTATCAAACTTTTTTTCTTCTTTAAATATGTTCTTTATTAGACTGTTCCTAGCAAATACCTGAAAAAAAAATCGGGGGTCACCGTGCTCGTTTGAGAGAAAAGGAGCATTTGTTTCGCTATCGGGTTTAGTTTGAGTGAAATCTCTTGCGTTTTGTATGCGCACGTGCTCATGTGCGCGCGCTAATGAGGCGAAAATCGTGCGCAGTAGGAATGCGCAATGCAATACTAAGGAATTACCTTAAATGAGCTGGGTTAAGAAGTCAGGTTAATGGCATCATTACATCATTGTATGTACACACAAATACTGGGCTTTGGTCCTTTAATTATTGTCGGGCCTAGTCGGTACCAATACCAACTTCAAAAACAACCGACACCTGCTAAATCACTCATCAGTCAAGTCTTGAGCTTCATTGTCCAGCACACTTATAGACAATTTTTTTATGAGTCCTAAAATAAATAAATAAATAAATAAATAAATAAATCTATTGCAGCAACTCTCTCTTAATGGTGCTGGCGTGATCAGGTGAGGGTTGCCCTTTGGCCATTTGTCGCAATGGCCCTTTTCACGGTTAGTTTTTCTCATTTGCATTACAATGTAATCTAACATGGGTGTGAGGCAATTTTGGGTTAAAACTAAAAAATAGCCCGAAATTGCCTCACATACAGGCTAGAATACACTGTAATGCAAATAAGAAAAACTAACCTTGAAAAGGGCTATTGTTTGTGATGTGGCCTTTGCACAATCTGATCTTATAACTCTTGAATGACTAACGACACATAGGAGATAGGTGAAGTGTCACTGAGGCTCATTGTGTTTTAGGGTTAGCGTTAGGGTTAGGGTTTCTAGTTTGAGCGCTGATCATGCTAAGTTTGGCCAACCATAGTTCCATTTGAAGAAAATGCCTTCGTGAACGTTGTTTGATCTGTCCGAACACTGTTTGTGTTGATCCAACGTAAGGCATAGATCGTTACAAGGCATTGCAGTCTTTAGTGTTAAATGTTTACAATATTATTATTAAAGTAAAGTTGACAGCTATTAAATATTCTTGACCTGAGGGAAGGTTTGCGAGAAACCAACACATTAACGTCATTTTACCATAGTCATATATTTAGTACTTTTACTTGGCTGCGTCACAGGTTATATTAATTTTTGATGTCTTGTTTGCTGTGTGTTATAAACAGGATTAATAATGAACATTGTGGTCTTTTAGGTGCTATTGGTGTGCCTGTGGTGCTGTTGGTTCTGGAAGGTGGTCCCAACACTGTTCGTACCATGTGTGAACTCATAAAAAAGAAAATCCCAGCTGTGGTAGTGGAAGGAAGTGGTCGCGCAGCTGATGTCGTCGCCTATGCTTACAGCCACACTATTAAGAAATGGTAGGAATCAGCCGAGACATTGGCTTGTTTGTCAACATGTTTCTAGACCCGAAAATGGCCCATCACGCACAATTGCCACAATCTGGTGTCATTGATTATTCGCGGTGCGTCCAGCAAACCAAATTGCAAGAACCTTTTCCGGGACCTTTTCACATCATGGACCAAAAACTTTGGGAGGGTAAAGAGACTGGAACATATGCTTGCATGTTTCAGCACTCGGGAAAGTCCCGTTGACTCGTAAGCCTTGCTGAAAAGAACAGGGGCCCGGTTCTCGAAAGTCCCGAAACTTTGCGGGCCATTTTCGGGTTTCACAATTCCCTCTGTATCTCAAGAATGGAGAGGATTTGAGACGTCAAACTTTACAGTCAGTTTGCCTTTTGTTACCTTGAAAACGTGTTAAAAGATCGGCGTTCCTGAACAAGCGGTTGGCAGGTTCAAGAATGGCTTTTCGGGCCCGAAAAGTTTTCGGAACTTTCGAGAAACGGGCACCAGGTCAGACTACAACATGGGAACTCTTTTTCCTACTCTTTGCAAATATTGTGTGAAGATTCTGTATAGAGTGATTTCACGTGACGTCACGGCGGCCATGTTGGTGTTTCTAAACAATGGAACGGCGGACATGTTGGTGTCCCCAACTAATCCTCCGGGAATTGAGCTCTATTATCATGCAAACGTTTTCTTTGTTTCAGTGGAAAAACAAGGTTACTGATCACGTGATTGAAAACACTCTGTAGGTCGTGAACAATGGTTTACTGAATTTGCTATCTCATGCATGGTAATTCGATTAATTCAACTGTTTGACCCAGCTGACAAACAGACAGGGAAACTGGCCTCTTTACGTTCAGTAATGCTTTCACTTTTTGCTTAGATTTAATTTATCTCACTGAGTTAGGTGGCACTTTTTGCTTGAAATTCGGACGTGATGTGTCGAAAAGAGTATTGAAACTTCCCATGGATTTGTTTCTCATTTGTTCTGATGCTGCCCTTCAAGTTGCAAAGTCTGTTCAGGAAGTTGGGGTTGAAGTTAAGACTAATTAAAAGTGCTTTTTTGATTTTCCAGCGAAGGAAATTCCTCTATAAACACCATCGATCCAGCCTATATAGGCAAAGTCCGAGCCAAGGTGGAAGATGTATTTCAATTTAAGAAAGCAGAAGATGTTAGCGCACATTACAAGATGATTGAGCAACTACTAGAAGACGAGAAAATGGTGAGTGAAGCGATGATAGCCATGGTTACAGCAAGTTTCAGTCGGGTGTCGTAACCAAAGTAATTACTGTGGTCAATCAAAAAGGACGGAGACAATCCAGTAAACCAATCAAAACTAAGTAATTGCACGTAGCCGACACAAAGCGCGGGAAAATGTGCACCCGCGAGCCACGATTGGTTTTACTTCTGGTTGTTTGAAAAAGTGGCGCGAGAATTTGAACCAATCACTGAGTGAAGTGATGCAAAATCAAAGCAATTCGCTAATTACTTTCGACACTCAATTGAAAACCGCTTTATTTTACCTTCGGAAATTTTCGGAACATTTGGGAACAAAAGAAAAGAACGCCTCCCCCTTTTATGTCTCCGACAATTCGACGGTTCCCTTTTTAAAGAATTTTTCTCCGTTGCGATTTAAATTGAAATTTCTAGCTAAAATACCACTGCTGTATCGTTTCCTCCAAAAAGGTGCGTAGTTATTTTCACCACAGCGTACCGCCGGTCTTAAATCAGATAGAACGCACCAGCATGAGTCGTAGTACTCGGCACTCATTGAAACCTTCTCAAGAAGTACATGCTTGTATCCTCCAAACTTCGGCCCTATACGATTGTTACTTTCGTACCCTTCTCCTTTGCTTTCTAAGCGACTGTCGGACGCACTTCAATAATCCTAGATTACAAGTAGTTTAAATATTTTTCTTCGTTAAATTAAGATTTGCAGCTAAAATATACTGCCAGTTCCCGGCCACGCTTCCTTGTCAATCTTTGAATAACTGCGACAAGGGCCCAAACTGGCTTCGTTACCTACATATAGCTTACATATGAATTACACAACTTTCCTTTACACGCTCCATCTTCAGCTCAAGGGAGATATCTGAGCTGGTGTTGGGTATTTTTAGATCTCCATTTACAGGCTTGATGATGAAACCAACATATCCCAGGATATCGATCTTGCTATCTTAAAGGCTTTGTTGAAAGGTATGGTAAGGGTGTTTTTGTACTTCTCAAGTAATTGTGTTAGGTTTTAGTTGTAAACAGTCCTGTCGTGTTGCGTACTAACTTGTTAATTTCTCTCTTCTCATACGTCATGTTGAAGGCAGCCAGTGAGTTAGCAGAAAGGCAGGTTTAGAGATTCAGGTCAAAGGTACTGTTAGGTAGTCGTATAACTCCCTTCGAGTCTCTTTTCTTCCTGTGCCCTGAAACGAGAGGAAGAGAGACTCTGGGAACCAGCTGGTATCGCCTGCGAGCAAAATCCCGACACGTCGGGCACGGTCGGGCGAGTCATCTCGCGAGATAGAGAGCTCATTCCAATCGTAACTGATTAGCATGTAATGTTAAGTGCATTGGTGTTGTGCTTCGTTCGGCGCACAATTGACGAGAATTTTTTTTGTCGATGGGGAGAAGTTTCCGTTTATTTCCAAACATAAAGTTTTCCAAGACTGTAGGTTAAGCGGGAGCCCATGACTAGCAACGAACAACTCCGATACTGGGCCACGGCATTTTTACAGACCGATCTATTTTTAGAATACCTTTTCCGCCAAAAAAACAAAGGCAGTTCCGGTTTGATGACACTATGATGTCAAATTGCGTTCTTGTGATTGGTCATCGGGCTCTTGCGGGAATCTCGTTCGCACAAAATTCAATCCAAAAATAAATCAGTCTGTGAAAACGCCGTGACAGGAATATAGGGCTGTTGTTCGCTTCTTCATGATCTCCTAGTTAAGTAAAAAATGTTAACGCAAATTATGTTGATGCAAAGAAATGGATTTACTCAACCCAGATGATAAAGCCACTTCTGTTTCGCTTCCCCACCGACCTAGTACCACTGTTTCTTTAAAAACTTAATCCCTTTATAATTTTTTTATGCGCTTATTTGACAGCTAACAGTTCCAGTCCTTTGGCGCAGTTAAATTTAGCGCTAGCCTGGAACAGAATAGATGTGGCCAAAAGCGAGATCTTTACGGATGAACGACACTGGGCGGTAATCTTGTCCCTTTATTTTATAGTCTATTTGCTCCGTACGGTTGCATGATTCATCAATTACGGAATTCATCGATATATCACGTGAAATTGTAGAGTTTTTCTTTTGAAATATTAGTTTTCATACCATTCTCGTCACCAGAGCCTCGGATCTTATGTCTGCACATGACCCAAGGCTCTGGGAAACTCTACTTTTCTCTTGACGTAGGAGAACATGCGCCGTAGGGTTCTTATAGCCCAAAGTTGGCTATTTGAACCTTACGGCGCCTTTACGGCGCTGCTCACTCCTCGTCTAACATGAATACACCAATCAGAGACGCTTTTCATTGTTCTTCACGAAAACCAATGAGAAGACACTTTGTTTCAGGGTTTCCCAGAGCTCTACGCAAAAGAGAAGAGCTCTGGGGTCGAGATTGTTTTCATACAAAAAAAACTTAGTTAACGTCAAGGAAATTTCACAGTTAGTGTCGCTGTGAAAAACAGACGGAAGTGTATGGTGTAATTTCCTTTTCCAAGGTATTTTCGAAACATCGTGCAACAGAACACTGACGACGTTTGTTTCCAAGCAGCACTTAAAACGTTTGAAATTTATTTGTTAAAATGCAAGAGGAGTTAAGAATCTTGTATTTACAATGCCCATCCATTTACAAACTGTAAGATGTAAGAAAGCCGAATGCCTCAGGATCTCAAACGAATTTCCTTTTGCCACTTTTCAGACGGTAGACCTCGCTGATGCCATGCTGACGGCCTTACTAGATGACAAAGCAGAGTTTGTAGAACTTTTCCTTCGGAATGGTTTAAGTATGAGAGACTTTCTGTCACCGCAGATCCTTTGTCAGTTGTATACTGGGGTAAGTTGTCCAAGTGATAGAAAAAAATTTAATGATAATCGTCAGTTTTCATGAATCCTTCTCTGGTTGAGTTTCTTTTATTTTTCTTTCCAGGTTCCGAGCAACAGTGTCATCAAGCCACTGTTACAACGTGAAATGGTTTGGAGACTTTCTTGTTATTAATTTAAAGGGACTATGTCACGTTATTTTAGGATGTTTCGGGGAAATCTTTGGTTAATCACGAGTTTAAAACTCGAAATAGAAATGTGGCATTCTTTTACTCATAAGATTATCGTTACATCACAAACAAGATGATTCTGAGCGAGAACGACCTTCATCCAGGCGACTTGCCATAAAGCATAAGTGGTTATTGCAATGCTTCATTCTACTTTTTGGTTGTCAATTACATCGTTTTGCGTGACATTTCCCCTAAAAAGAGTAAACTAATTTGCCATACTCGTTTCCAGGGCTTTCCTATGCCATGGGTAGGAAGGAAGTCTGGGGAACGAGGTTGTGAATTTGCGATTGCCTTTGTTTTTCGCATAACTGCGTTTTGTGATTGGCTTGAACCCTTAACACGTGGTTGGCACAGTGGTGAGAACACTCGCCTTCAGCAATGTGGCCTAGGTTCTATTTTTCTGACTCAACGTCATGTGTGAACATTTAGGGTGCGTTCGATTGACCGTCTTTTGGAATAGGATTACATGGAATAGAAGTAAAAAATCCTTGGTTTTTACAGAGATTCACATTGCAATTGTCAGACACCTGCTAAAATGCTATTCTAAACATATCTTTATTATCCTTATTGCTTTAAAATGCCAGACATAACGTTCTAAATTATCACTCCACGTATTCTTATTCCGAAATAGGGTCAATCGAACGCACCACCGTTAGTTAGCCTGGGTAGCTGGAGGAAGGCGCGGAGAACGGGGACGATTTCACAGCACTCCTCCCCATTCTCCGCGCGTTATATGCCTCCCGCACGAACAATCCCTCCAACTACACAGGCTATTTAACAATTAGACCCTTCGCCCGCAAGGGCCACGGGTCAGTAGCCCATGAGGCGAAGCCGAATGCTGGGCTATTGACCCGTGGCTAATAGTCCTCTAGTAGCGTAGCCAATCAAAATGCTGGATTTGCATTGGGTCCACTAGTTGGGTGATACTAATATTGTTTAGCTTTCTTGTTCTCTGCTTTTCTCTTAGAGGTGTTTCTTCTCTTATTCCGTTTTAATCTGCTTTTGCTTCATGTGATTGGATAGATTTGATTTGCAGTTTTCTCAAGTAACACAGCACTGCTGCTCAGCTAGACAAACTAGCGGCTAAAATACATATAGTTCTCAGTTATTATAAAATGTGGAAATTGTTTTTTTTTCCTTACTTTAAAAGTTGATCTGATCGGTCTGAAATGCGGTGTGCGAATCTGTGGCCAGTTTGCTATTTGAAAACTAATGGAAGCTATAGGTTATTTTGTTTTTCGATAAAACAACTCTAAGGGTTATTTTACTGTGTCACAGACCAAAAAGAATGTGAGAGAATTGACCTTGAACATAGTTGGTGAAGTGATAGAGAAACTCATGGGAGATTCATATCACAGTGTTTATCTACGAGATGCTCGCTACCTTGCAACCCACAGAAAAATCAGTGCTGAAGTTTTAGTGAGAGGTAAGTCATTGAAAAATTAACTCACACTCAGATATTGACTCGATTTTAATGACCCTCTGAAGAAGCGAAATCCCATTCCTCACAGAAATGACTTATGACTATCACGAGGTTAGTGCGTTTCGATTTGTCGTGTAATACTGAAACGTCAAGTTGATTATGTCTTACATTTGTTTGCAATTTCCTTCGTCTGGCCGGGCGCGACTAATTGCAAATGTCGTAGAATGTGGAATGTAAATTTCCCACTCAACCACAAGGCGTTGCTTCGAAACTGTTTGGTTTAAATTTGCTGTCATGCTATGAGATTAAAAGTGAACAACAAAATTCCTTCTTTGGTTTTTCAATTGTTGTTCCTGTGATTTTTTTCAGCACACTCTAAGCGTGGTTTCGATCCACTTCCAAGACCATATCGTGACGTATTTATCTGGGCGGTGCTTAGCAACCGAATGGCAATGGCTAAAGTGATGTGGATCAATGGGCGAGAGCAAGTCGCATGCGCACTGATGGCAACGAGGCTACTCAAATCTATGGCGGCAAAATCAGCAGCTGATGACACCATCACAGATATCAGTATAGAATTGCTTGAAAATGCAGAGTAAGACAGCAACATGTTCCTTTTTTGTACCTAACATATAACAATCAGAATAATAAGAACTATAAATAAGTGTTAAAGGTAAAGGAACTGACTCCCAGAAATAACTATATAGAGTTGAAAATGCCTGGAGGGTCAAGTATTAAGAATTAAGTTGTTGCTGAAAAAATCAGGCAGAAAAGATTAGTGCATGATAATACTTATCACACATCAAGTTCGTAAGAATGGAAGGTGAGGGATTAGTCCAGGGTTTAGAGCCCTCGTTTTTCACCAGTGCATCTCGAGCTTGACTTCCAGACTTGGCGTCTTGCTTGGATGCAGTTTATTGATTCGCAACTCTGCTTTTAGAGATTTAACTTATGTTTCTTCGTTCTTTTTCCATTTCCCATAAAAAAAAAACAGGAGTTGATTTGTAGAGTATGCAGTTTTGTGGTTATTACATATGGCTAATTAGTGTTGCCTTTGTTTCACCACGCAGCGATTTTGAGGAACATGCCATAGGTGTACTCCAAGAATGTTACGAAGAAAACGAATCTCTATCCCAGACCCTCCTGGTAAAGGAACTCGATTCGTTTGGTCATTTGACAGCACTTGACTTGGCTGTAATGGCAGAGGATCAAAACTTCATTTCGCATGTCAGCTGCCAAGTGTTACTTACACGACTCTGGATGGGAGCAATGGCTATGAATACGCAATGGTGGAAGGTAAGTAAATGGTGTCTTAGAGCGAATAGGGGAGTTGGTTGGGTAGTTTTGTGTGGTACCTTTTATGGGTAAGGCTCTGCCAATGTCGCATTGGTGATTGGGTGGGGTCAAGAAGCAGTTATTACGATGGTTTTTGAAAGAATTGGGTCATCGAACAATGGGCGGGGAAGGAAGGAATCTTAACCCTAAACACAATAGAGTTACGCGTGTTAACGCATAATGTTTGACTTCCAGATCATCATCTGCATGTTTGTACCATTTCTTATTTTCCCATTCATCTACTTTGTCCCGGATGAGTATCACGAGCGTGAAGCTGCAGCGCGCATGTCGCAAAAGAGTTTGAAAAACCGAAGCATGAGAAGCGTAAGAGAAAAGGGAGTCGAGGCGTCAGTGCAGCTCAAGAGCATGGAAACTGCGAACGGAAATATCAACACTGACGAGGAAGACGTAGAAGATGCTGGCAAAGATTACGAAGATGTTTTGCACTATCTTCCAGGTGAGCTCTTGTTTTAATAGAATTTACGGCCTCTTGCGCGTTGGCTTTGGTCGCCATCATCATAGCCCTTTTTGCAGATACGGCGGTCATTTTGATTTCTATTGTTTCAGAAGACATTTATGGGATGCTCGGTGGGCAAATTAATATGTTCTTGCCCCCTGGGCATCCCATAATAGCTATTTGAAACAATAGAAATCAAAATGGCCGCCGTATATATCTGTAAAAAAGGTCTATTACTACTGTATCATCATCGCCACATTTTACTCAACGTTGTTAGAGCGGTTTTCAAATGAGTGTCGTAAAACCAATCAAAAAGGACGGAGGCAATCCAGTAAACCAATCAAAACTCGAAGTAATTACACGTAGCCGACACAAAGCGCGGGAAAATGTGCACGCGCGACCTACGATTGGTTTTGGTTTCATTTCTGATTGGTTGAAAAAAGTGGCGAGAAAACTTTGAACCAATCACTGAGTGAAGTAATGCAAAACCAAAGTAATTATCTTATTACTTTCCGACACTCAATTGAAAACCACTCTAATAGCAGCAGCAACAACAACAACAGCAAGGTCATTACGAAAGTGAGAAGTGATCCTCGTACTTACCTGGACAATTTAAGCAATTGTTTCCACCTGAAAGATTCAGGCGGCTTCAACGAGATTCGAAAACCCACGACCTCTGCGATGCCGGTGCAATGCTCTGCCAACTGAGCTGTAGAGCGAATGCATCTATAGATGGTGGCCAAAAATGTATTCTTTGGTTTATGTACTAATTAGACTCACTAGCCTCGCTCTCAAGCAACATTTCTTTTGTATTTTGTCCATGCAAACGAGGCTAGTGAGTCTAATCAGCACAAAGACAAAATGATATTTTTTTTGGCCGTTATTTATGCATGTGGTCTATGAAGCCAACTCAGTTGAGAGCAAGTCAATTTGTTGCGCTTATGTGTTCGCGTGAATGAATTATGAAATAAATGTAAATTTGAAGTGCGAGTTATACACGAAAGTGAGTGGTGATCCTTGCACTTAGAGCGGTTTTCAATTGAGTGTCGAAAGTAATTAGGCAATTGCTTTGGTTTTGCATTACTTCACTCAGTGATTGGTTCAAATTTCTCGCGCCATTTTGTCAACCAATCAGAAGTGAAACCGAAACCAATCGTGGCTCGCGGGTTCACATTTTCCTGCGCTTTGCGTCGGCTACGTGTAATTACTTCGAGTTTTGATTGGTTTACTGTATTGTCTTCGTCCTTTTTGATTGGCCAGAGTAATGACTTTGGTTTTGGTTTTACGACACTTTAAGCATTTAAGCAATTGTCAGTTGTCTCCCTTATTGCTTAAATTGTCCACTGATAAGTGCGAAGATCACTTCTCACTTTCGCTTATAACCCAGGTGCTAGTAATTTTTTTACAATTTTCTTTACTTTCAGAACTCCATGAAGATCAGTCCATGGAGGCCATGATGAGATCGAAGGAAATGACTGTTTATGATCGCGTATCCTCATTTTATTCCGCCCCCTTTACCAAGTTTATGGGAAATTTGGTAATTCATTTTGTTTTTACTATTGTTTGAATTATAGCATTGGCGTTCATAAATCGAAGCCCCACTAAAAGGCAATATAAAGGCGTATAAGCCCCGAAAAGTAAAATCTTTGACATCTTTCAGTTATTTCTAAGGCTGAGGTTTACGCTTTCTTCATCTGTAATCGCTTTGAGGTCAACTTTTAATCAATACAGCAGCAGATCCAGAAGGAAAAAGATAACTCCAGCTTTGATAGGCTGACTTCAACCAACTTTGTTACTTTGTGTTTTAGGCGATTTGCTATGTGAGTAGTCCATGAATAAATGCCTGTTACCTGTTACCTATCTTCTTCGTGCCATATGGCACATAAGGCCTCAACACAATCCCGCCAACCATCTCTGTCAGCCGCTGCCATTTTTACCTCACTCCAGTTCTTCCATCCCGCTTTTTCTCTTTCATTCTCTGCCGTCCTTCTCCATGTTGTCCTTGGTCTTCCCCGTTTTCGCCACCCCTCTGGAGCCCAGGTTAATGCAGTTCTGCAGTCATTGTTTGGTTCTTTCCTCATGATGTGGCCGATGAATTTCCATCTTCTCCTTCGCACGTCCTCACTGAGTTTTTCTATCTCATCCATCTTCAGGACTTCTTTGTTTGTAATTCTTTCCTGCCAACGTATCTTAAATATCCGTCTAAGACATCTGCTTTGGAAGTCATCGATTTTATCGATGAATAAATGCACAGCAGTAAAAAGCAAATTGGATTTTGACCTACTGTTCGCATGTTTTTCAAAGGGGGACAAAGCCTAGATTTTTGCTCTCTGGTATTCAGATCGGGAATTTTCGAGGGGTAATACAATTTAGTAATAACCACACCTCTGCACCAATTTCACTTACTTTTTTACAGTTAAATAACGTTTGTCGTTTCACACACTTCCAGGTGTCTTACTTGATGTTTATCCTGCTATATGGCTACGTCATCACAATGTTCTTCCCTCGGTTTGACTCGTCACAGACCCTTGGCGGCCTGAGTGTAGTAGAAGTAATCTTGTATTTCTGGATCTTTTCGATCATCGCAGAAGAGATAAGACAGGTCAGTATTCTTAAGAAGGAAGTTTCTTGTGTGTTAGATTAAGCAAAATAGAACGAGGTTCAATCGAGTGTCGTAAACCCCAAACCAAAGTAATTTCTTTGGCCAATCAAGAAGGACGGAGACAATCCAGTAAACCAATCAAAACTCGAAGTAATTACACGTAGCCGACACAAAGCGCGGGAAAAAGTGCACGCGCGAGCCACGACTGGTTTTGGATTCACTTCTGATTGGTTGAAAAAGTGGCACGAGAACTTTGAATCAATCACTGAGTGAAGTATAAATGCAAAACCAAAGCAATTCGCTAATTACTTTCGACACTCAATTGAAAACCTCTCTAATGTGGACGTACTGTGATTTCTCGCGTAATGTAATTTCTAAAAAACGACAAAACTTGTATGATGTCCAAAAAAATTGTTTGGAGTGGAAATTAAAGTCGGCGAACAGTGAACAAACCTAGAAAAAGCACAAACTCGTGGGACATCTTGGCCCTGTCAGAAAAACTTTAAAGGACAGGTTATTTAAACGAAGTCTCGCCTTATCCACCGTGTGGGTTCCATCGTCTTTCTTTAGAGTTCATTTTCTCGATTTGTGTTTTTTTTTTCTCCAGCTACTTTTTAAAGTAACCTCCAGTACGCCTCTTTTTAATTGGATCAATACTGTCAACCACAAAAATGTGGTTTTTCGACGTTAGATCAAATAGATTAGTTACCCAAACACTTTTTTGGTCACAAAGCGCGCAATATGGGAAGTACACTACGTTGCACGTTGTGCGTAAATATTTATGTGAGGTTTTTTTTTAATCCGTTTCTTCGCAGTTGGCAGCTCAACAGCCCAAGAATTTTGGTGATAAGTTCAGTGTTTACTTCAGTGACACTTGGAATCTTGTGGATGCCTTCTCGCTATTTGCCTTTGTGGTGGCTGCAATTTTGAGATTCTTTGATTCAACATACGAAGCTGCTCGAATCATTCTTTCATTGAATATCATCGTGTTCATTGTGAGGTCACTACAGATATTCTCAGTCAACAGACAGCTTGGTCCCAAATTGGTCATGATCAGAAAAATGGTGAGATTTTGAGTTTTGACCTTAGGAGAATTCCTATTCTACCCTCTTTTACGCGTTTCCGCGGCCGCAAAACTAACAAGCAGTGCGCAGTTTTCTTTTAGCCTGAGATGCAAGCCACTGAGTCGGTAGCCTTAACTCCATTCACAGCCCAGTGCGGAGTTTTCGCACGTAGCACACCATTGTAAATGACCTATTCAGTGAGGTTACAATGCATCTCGGTAAAAGGCGTGGTGCCTTAGGCTACATGCAAATGATTTATCAATCAACCGTGGACACAACCGAGAACTCTGTGACAGTTTGTTCAATAAAAAAAGCCCCTTATGGCAATGTGTCCGTAATATGTCATAAAATGTTATCTGTCGTTCTTTATTTTCATCCCCAGTCCCTTTTTTTTTCGCGCTAGAAATGTCTTTTCGTGCTTCCGTCTCTGTGCTGCTGTTTGTTGATCACCATCTTGGATAAGTAATCAGTCGTGCTTGAATGAATTCGAACAAAGGCAGTGTGTAAAGTGCCCCCTTTCATACTGCGTCTTCACGTTTATTAGTTTGTTTTTTTTTTCATTTTTAGCTTGAAGATCTAAAACAGTTTGTGATCATTCTGCTTGTTTTCGTCATCGCTTACGGAATCGCACTGCAGGCAGTGTCGTTCCCAGGCCCTGGGAAATTTGCTAAGAGCTTTGGAGAGGTTCTGCGCGGGATTGTCGATCTACCTTACTGGCAGATGTACGGAGAGCTGTTTCTTGAGGAGATATCAGGTAACGGGCCTTACTATGTTGAATTTGTTAGGTGATTTCATTTTTCTTTTATCTCTGGTTATGGCGTTAACCTGTATTTAAGCACCACCACTCATGATCATAAATTCACTTTTCTTTTTTTTCAAATTTTGAAATTTTTTTAAAGGCTAACCTTCGACCAAAAGTCATTGCGGTCGTTTGTTTTTGTTTTTCAAATGACGACTTGTCCAAATACGTGATGTGATTGACTAAAGGCACTCAGGCGAATCACGCGGGAAACAACATGTCAGATATTAAGGTAATTCCGTGTTACACGAAATTCAGTCACGGTGCGCAATGACTTTTGGGCGAATGTGGGCCTTTAAAACCCTACTGGAAAAAGTTGCAGATACCATGTAGGTTTTAACAGCCTCTAATTTCCGTGGACCGGTAAAGGATACAACTTCTTTGTGTTTAGGATTAGGCTTCATTGTTTTCGTAGTGTACACTTTTTGTGCCAATTGTTTTGTGGACCAGTCATGGGAGCCGTTGTAATAGCTACTTCCTCACCCAAATTTTGAGCTTTAATTTCGATCAAAAGTTTTGGCTTTTGGATTTTATGGCACGTCATTACTCAAGTTCAAAACTGACCCAGGGGCCCTAGAGAGTTAGATTAAAGACAGAATGACGTTAAGTATTCGCTCGATTTAAGAGTGCAGCATATTAACTAAACAAGATAAGAGTTCAATAGTCTGAGAGCGTGAAACTCCAGTGCTGCAAGCTACATCAGTCTTGTGCATACACATTTCATTCTTCGAGGATTGAGAGTTTGAGGCCAATTTTTTTCCTTCGACCTCACTATCTCAGGATTTGAAAGTTAGTAAGGGAGGATCGTTAAACTTGAAATAACAATCTTCTGCCTGAAACGAAGGCTCAAAATCTTGCAGGTACAATGATAGACAAACACTGTCTAAATATGGAGAAAAAGGAAAATATTTTTCTATCGAGGTAACGCTTACTGATTTCCTTTCTTTAAGGTCAAAAGCCAGACGAATATGGTGAAGTTCATCCCACAGCACGGTGGCTATCACAAGCCTTGCTGGCGGGTTACATGTTGTTCACAAATATTCTTCTTCTTAATCTCCTTATCGCAATTTTCAGGTGATTATAATTCTCATTCTACTTGCTGATATTGTCTTGTCGACGATAAAATGCCACAATGTTCTTCAAGCAAATTTAAAGGGGTTATGTCACGTTATTTTAAAGTGTTGAAGAAAAATCTTTAGTCCGCCATCATTCACGTTCAAGACTGAGCGATTGGACCTCGGAGGGTTGGAGCGTAAAATTGCAGCGTGTAAACACAGCTTATTATACGTGCAAAACACGAGTTTAAAAGTCTGAAAGTTCGAAACTACCGTGCTCCATATTAATTTAGGCGCGTGCACACGCATTGCACTTTTGAGTCAGTCTTTGACGTCATCTTATCCTCGATCCAGCTCTCGCAAGATTTTAAAGGTGGTAATGGCGGACAATTAATTAGGAAAATTCAGTCAAAATAAAAAGGTGTCTTTTTGAAATGAAGGCTTAAAGACTTCGGTCACTTAGTGTTCAGTTAACATAGCTTTGAAATACGAAGAAAAAGTAGAATTGATTTTTGGTCATAGTAGCACTAGCAACCTCAAATTTCTTTTGACTTCATATTAACTATCAAATGAAACTATTCCGAGCTTCGTTATCGAAGAAAGGAGAAGGAAGCACCCGCATATAAGAACAAGTGGATTAAGAACATCGGGCTGAAATTTGGCCAATAAAGCATCATATAAATAAGAACAAATTCAACTTGATAAATAAAACATGTTCTTAATACAAAGTGAAAGGGTATAGGATAAGGAAACAGTACAGTACAGTAACTTATATCAAAGTACTGTGGTGTTCAGGACCATTACAAACTATAAAATCTATTACAAAACAGTATTATTAAACCTCTAGTAATATATAATTTGAAGTATTTCTGAAACCAATTTTAAGAACATTTTGAGAACACTTTCAGGCTGATTTCTCACTAAGCACCCCTCAAATAAGAACACGATCTGCCTTAAACCTGGAAAAAGTGTTCTTATATGCGGGTGTTTACTGTATGGCAAAAATGTCAGTCCGCTTACCGAGATGCCTGTTGGAAAAACTGAGATCTCGAGAACCTAGCCAGGTCGCCCTCTCATATGAACACATCGACATTTTTACAAAGGATTTTGAGGCAAGGCGAGATCTCTTAAACCGGGCCAACCCGTTTAACCGGGCTCATATCATATGAAGAATGGGGATGGATCGCATTCTCCCTTCGGTGTAGAGAGAGAGAGCGGGTCGGCTGACTGAGATGGAGAGCGGCTCGAGAGCCGAGAGCGGCTCGGCTGACTGAGATGGGACCGCTAGCAGTCTAGGACAAGGAAAGCCGTTTTGTGGCTATTTGTTTCAATTTAGTCAAGGTCGTATTTTGTCCTCTTCCTTTGCAGTTACACCTTTGAACGAGTGCAAGAAGACTCGGATAAAGTTTGGAAATTCCAGCGCTATGAGCTAATTGCAGAGTATCACGGGAGACCTTTGTTTTTCCCGCCATTAATCTTCATTTCACATATCCTGTTGTTTGTGCGTTGGATTTGGCAGCTGTGTCGCTGTGGAAACCCGCCAGCTGGCAGTTCCATGAGTGAGTTCCTTGGCAACGAAATGTTCCAAAAATGGCGATCACAACTCGTAAAGTCATGTGACTGAAACTGAAATTAGGCAACGTGGACATTATGGGTGCTTTACTATTCAGCCAAAAATTCATTTTCCGGAAAAATCTGTTTGAAAAATGTGGAGTACCTCTTGAGGTACTCCACATTTTTCAAACGGATTTTCCGCACGGAACAAAATTTCGGATACTCCTTTGCCATTATACTGATTCTAACGTTTCTAGGCCCTATTTTGTGCGTAATGGATTGACGAGGGAAGGTAAGGCCTGGGAACCAGGTACTTCATAATGGTTAGTGTGATTTCGTCTGGTTGGACGGAAAATTGCTTCCTGTTATGGAACTGTCCAACTGGAATTTTACAATAAATGGTGCTGAAGTACCGTATGTACCACCCCAACCGGAATTTTACAACAAATAGCCCACTTTCGATATATTAAAATTCAGTCCTAAACAAAAGGCATCATCTCGAGGCTCTGGGGAATAAATGTAAGGATTTGTATGAGTTTATTCCCCAGAGCCTCGAGATGATGCCTTTTGTTTAGGACTGAATTTTAATATATCGAAAGTGGGCTATTGTAAGCACCCTATGTACTCTAAATGCGGGTTACTTTTTCCCAAGCAATCTTACAGTATACTGTTTTTTCAAGTGATGTCTTGGATGGCGAAACGTGAATTATTAATTGGAGAACAAACAAACAAACGTTTGAAGGACTGGGAATTGTATAGGGACAAGTTCTTTGTTGACATCTGGTCTGGTGCTATGCAAGGAGAAGAGCACTTGAGTCCAAAAATGTAATTAAAATGTAATTAACTGAGATGCAAGCCCAATTTTGATATCTAACACGAAGTGTCCCTTCACGTCTTAGCATACCCTGCCTATTATATTTCACAGACTCCGTTCAAAATATATGAGACAACAAATATTTCTCACTTCATCTGTTCATATAATTTGAATTATAACTTCAGGCCGCTTCGCGGCCCTAGTATAATTCTCATTTCTAACAACAAGGTTAGCCTGGGTAAAGGTTAGCGTTATTTTTAAGTCAGGATAGATGCAGCAGTTTATACGCCTTATTCCAAAATGGCCGCCATTTTAGTATTCTTTTGTTTCCATGCAAATTGGCCCTTATGGCCTCGTTCAAGGTTAAATATTCTTTTGAATTTTACGTTTGAAAGCGAGGCCATAAGGGGCAATTTGCATGGGAACAAAAGAATACTAAAATGGCAGCCATTTTGGAATAAGGTGTATTCTGACTTGAAGACACGAGTGACGTTGAAGCAGTGGGAAACAGAGCCAGGGGACACTTTGTGACGCTTATTAAAATCGTCGTGCATCTAATTACGAGCGTTTCTGGACATATGGGAGACTGGGGAGAGATTGAAAGCAGAAATGTAACGAACGAGAATTAACCTTTACCTGCATCGCAGTATTTCAAATTTCCTCTTACCTTTTCAGAAATCGTGTTGACGGACTACGAAAAAGAGCAAGTCATGAACTGGGAATTTCAAGGAGCGGAGTATTTTGTTCATATGAAAAAGGCAGAAGAGAAGAACACGCTTGAAAATCGAGTCATCACTCTTGGGGACAGGTATAACAATTTTGGGACAACATAGCATTTTTTTTCCTTTACTCCTTGTAATTCTTTTGCGTCATTGCCTTTTTGAGTTTGGGGACCCTTCGGCAAATTTCATTTTGTCTGCGCTTTCCTTTGGTCGGTGAAGCCTTCGTCAACTTCAGCAAATGATTAGCGACCTCAGATTGGAGTACCAGTTAAACTACGAGCAGTCTCTCTTTCGCTGCTTAGTTCGTCGAGCACGTAAATGAAAAAGGGCGCGAAAGGTAATGGCCAAACTTTATGTTCGAGCGCGAGAATTGGCACGAAAATGGCACGGATCTGGACACTAGGAGCGATCTCCTTTGTGTCCAGATCCGCGCAGTCATTCTCGTACTAATTCTCGCGCCCGAACGTAAAGTGGAGAAGTACTCCAATCTTGCTATTATCGCAGAGAAGTCGCATCTGTCGGTGGCACTATGGGTCAGACAACTCCAGTTCCTTAAAATTCGTTGACTCGCTAAACCTTAATAAAGCCGTGAAATATTTTATTTTGGAGTGAATCTTCAGTCTTGGGCGAAGACATGCGACCTTTTTTTGTAGTTTTTTTTTTTAATTTAGGAGACAGTGCAGCCCAGTGGTTAGGGCGCTTGCCTTGAGATGCCGAGATCCCGGGTTCAAGACACCACTCGTTGAAATTTACCCGGGTAGTTCCTGGTTCAATTTCCTAGCTGCACTTGTAAATAGCCAACTGGTTTGTCTCCGGCCAGTTGGAATTTTTAAAAGTTGTTCTGTTCAATGCTCGGAGATATTAGTTACTGTAGCTACTTGCTACTCTAAAAATCTGTTGCTAAATAATGATATTTACTTACTTACTTTACGTTATTCTTTGTTTGTTAGATTTATTTAATGTTGTAAACCCCGGATTTCTTTTTAAGTAGTGGTCTTTTCTTTTACGTACAAGAAGTAAAAGGCGATTTGTTGTCGTCCTCAGGTTAAACAACGCTACAGTGAAGCTTGACCGGCTGATGGAAAGTGTCCTGGACACGACAAACCCTGAAGATAACGAAGGCGCCCCCACGAATTCACAACCAACTCACGAGTGGAGGCCACCAACACGTGACTTTGGAGGCCTCGAGAGAAGACTGGCCAGAATGGAAGACAACATGGCAGCGATACATGAAACTGTGAAAACTGTGAAAGCTGTGGTTGAGATGCTTCATAATCAAAAAGTAAGAAACAAGATTTTTATTATTTTTTACGTTATCTGGCCCCATTTCTTAGTTTCAAATCCCATTCTATTTTCAAATTTATTATCTTAACATTAGCGCATTTTCCTTTTATTTTTAGTTTGAAAATTCATTTTCCAAGCCATTAGGTAAGTGTATACCAATTTTAATTCCCTCCGACTTCGGCCCATGAAAATATTGGCATTGAAATCGCCAACCTGTGTTAGAGGCAAAATTCCCGAGTGAGGTTAGCCGAAAGAACGACTTAGTCGTTCCAAGTGCAAAGAGCCGTTCTCAATTGATGTTTGGACACTTTTGTCTTAGGTGCGGGAACTTCTGCTTTTCTGTAAGCAAATGTTAGAGCTATTGCAAATATCGCAGAGGCAGCTTTCTTCCTTTCACAAACTCCTTGTTAAAATAAGTGGTACTCCGCTCATCCTTTGCTTTTTTTCCCAGCGATAGACTAACCCTAGTTTTATTTGATTACTTCAGTTGGAGAGCCTGAGCCTGAGCCTGCTAACATTCTCGACTTGCGACCTGTAGCCCCAGCATTCATTCATCACAAAGCAAGGGCCACAACTTACCCACAATGCGCTGAGAGGCGATTTCCGGTACCGGATGAAAGCGTGCCATGGGAAGTAAGTAATCAGATTGCAACTGAGCTTTTCATTGATTGATCTGAAGGAAAAGGAAAGGAAAGGAACTTCAGTGTCTGTTCTTTTAGCGCTGGAGCACTAATTGGGGACACTGTTAACTTAAATCAACAAATTTATGCAAATCAAATCAAATGTTGGTTTTTGAGGAGAGGGGAGAAAACCGAAGAAACCAGAGAAGAAACTCTCGATGAAGAGTAGAGAACCAACAAAGTCTGGTATTCGAACCTGGGGCACACTGGTGGTAGGCGAGTGCTTCTGCGCCATCCCTGCACCCAAGCATTTCACTCCTTTCCGCGGTAATTGAGATCGATTTCAACTTGGTTTACAGGTACGACGGACGCGCAAGTGTAAGGACAGGGAACTTTACGCTTGCTTTACACTGATTTACACGTAGAATTGTCTTGTGAAAAAGCTTAAGCACGAGACCATTTTTGAGCCACTGTCTAAGTATTCTTTCAGTATGTTAGAGAATTTAGAGTCGATTAGTTACAGTTCGCCTTACCTGGCCACCTAACAAAGTTTTTTTCAAATTATCCGCCAATCAGGGTGTGCGAATTTGATCGACAGTCCTTTTTGCAAAGATCGTACGGTGGTTGTATGTTGAACACCATTGCATGGGTTGTTGAGTTGACGTACTTTACACGTAGTTGTCAAATGTGAAAGTTTGTTGGGTGGCCACGGTAAGGCGCGTTGCACTGTAAGAGGGAAACTGTAGCCAAAAATTGAGGTTTTGTTTTCTTGAAGCTGCGGCCACGAGTATTGATGTTTGAAACTTTTTTTTCTGTCTACTAGTCAACTTTTGGCTTGAAAAAAATATTCGAACAAAGAGCATTGCGGCTCAGAACGTGCTTTTTGGCGGTCATCTTCTTCGACACTTTCTTCTTCCGAGTCAATAAGCTTTTCGCCAGGAGGATAGACTGGCTCAAATTTAAACGGATGCATGCCACTCATGTTGTAAAAATAAAAGGAAATAAGTACAGTATCTTGGATATTTCTCCCCACCAGTGACGCCGCACTCTTTCGCTGACAATTACTTCGAGCCCACAATGACGAGTCCCCAAAAGCGGGAAAACGCAACTTAAAACTCAAGTTTCTAGCTCATATCAAAAAAGAAGCAAAAACAAGCATCGAACTTCTTTTCACACGCCTTACACTTGCTAATAATCAATGGGAAAAAAATACGATTTTAGGTCCTCAGTTCTCCTTTTAAAAGTGTGGGAGAGACTACTGTCCTGCCATTCGATGTTCACTTCCGGTTTCCACGTTGGCTCAAAAACGGCTCTTGCTTAGGTCCCTGTTATGCTTGTATCATACATGTACACCAGGGCTCATAAACAAAATTAACCAAAAATATATTTTGTATGAAATGAGTGGGTTTTTTTTATCAAGTACGAAAGAGAGAAGTGATCCTAACATATTCTGTGTTTGCTTCAAGGTGGAGTTTCCTGAGTATGATCCAGTAAACTACACGGCTCCTGTCGTGTTGAGGAGACCTCCATGGGCTGATCTTGACTTGATGAGCATGTGAGTCTGTTTGTACTATTATATCAAGTGGGTCGATCGTACGATAATGAAGCTAACCAAAGAGGTTGTTAACAAAATTAAATTAAGTGGGGAACCCTTAATTTTTTGCATATGTTGTGGGTAGAAAACAATAGACACTTCAGGTGTTAGCTTTCACTGAAGAGAAATGCCCAAAAAGGCTAATCAAATGGTTCGCTGCTTCCCCGAGTTGTTAGTATTCCGATGATACCTGAAAGCTCGACATTTTTGTCTATCACTGTTAGCTTACGCTGCCCTATCTCAGGCGATCATTATGAATGCATTGCTTCCTAACATCAACCTGATTTGAACGGTGAAAGGTTGGACATTATAAATTAAATTAAACTGGATTTATCAATTTAATTGATATTCACAGGGAGCCTTCTTCGCGACCACCGCTGGCGTACAACGTGCTCGATGAAGAATATCACGTGAACCGTGCGAGTTACATGGGTGCATATCGCGTCAAACATGGATTGCCACTGTAAGTGCTACAAAAGCAAATTAGTCTCTTCTTTAAGCTTTTGATTTGCGTTCCGTTAATCGGACAAGAGTGCTCAAACTTAAGTATTTAAACTATATTTTAACAATTGTTCTTTTTGTTTTCATTTTTATAAGTAATCCGTGTTTGTCTCTCCCCAGTAATCCCATGGGTCGCACGGGCATGAAAGGAAGGGGCCTCCTGGGACGGTTTGGTCCAAATCACGCCGCTGATCCTATCGTAACAAGGTATTTTAGACTCTCTTTAGAGTAACAAGAATATGTTATGGTTCGCAATGATATTGCCTAGGACGCTTGTCTTTTTTTCATTTCTTCTGTGCAGGTTGGTATATCAACGATTCCTTGCTTTATTTATTTATTTGTTACAATTTAATGGCCATAACTAAGTACAAGATAAAATGACGAATACTATGTATAGAGATAAATATAAGAATTCAAAGCAAAAATAGGGTATGAGCCATACGGATGATCCATAAAAAAATCCAGGGGCCCATCTAGGAACGGATCACCAAAATATAATGTTGTTAAAAATTAAATAAATAGTTAAAAATACAGTGTTATTAAATCTGCGTTACGAGTATCCATTCGCAAGGTGTTCCAGCAGTCGACAACCCGATGGAAGTAGCTGTGGTTTAATAGTTAACCTCTTGCGTACTTCTTCTTTAAGGATAGAGTATCATAATGTCTAAAAGAATAGTGGCCAGTATCAGTATAAAAGTCAACATAGGGCGAATTATCCATATTGGTGATGCCATTGAGTGGTTTATACAAGAGAGTAACATCTGCTAGTAATCTCCTATGTTCAAGTGACAGAAAGTTTAACTTCCTTAAGCGAGTGTCATAAGAATCCTCGGTCTTAAGAATAAATTTCGTTGCTCTTTTCTGAATTTACCAATAATAATTGATGATGATGATGATGATGATGATGATGATAATAACTTTATTTTAAGTCTAGAGATTAATTAGCCGAGCTCGAGTGCTCTACTAATTGGGGAGACTACAAATTAACTCAAATCAGAACAAATCAAATCAAATAGTGCCATATTCCGGTGTTTTCTGTGTTTCCCTCTTGTTATATTTCCTGCATGAAGATCCAGATATCCATTTTCCATGATGACTGACTTATCCTTGAACCACAGAGTCGTGTTTGCATTCCAGGTGGAAGCGAACCAGTGCAGGGATAATGTTGGATGGAGGCAAGAAAGTTCTTGAATTTGTTGCCATTCAGCGCAAGGATAACAGCCAGTGGGCCATACCAGGGGTGAGACCATTAAAAAACATTACGTTTTAAGGTCCATAATTACCCACTGAGACGTGATGTGAGGTAAAAGGACGCCTGCGCATTAAGTTAACAGGGTGCGCGTGCGTAAATGGCTCTCTTGCTTTTGCACTCGCGCTCACACAAACATTTCCGAATCAAGTGTTTGCGTTCGTTGTTTTCCATTGCGCACGCGTCCATAATGTGATCAGGCTAAAAGGTTTGGAGTGTCGGATACTGCCACTTCCGGACGAGTTTTTCGAAAAGTCGGAAACTTTTCTGGCCCATTTCGGTTGTCGAAAGTCTTTTTGCTTCTTGAAATAGAATACGATTTTGATCTTAAAATCTTGCATTTCCTTTTCCCTATTCTTTTCGCAAAATCATCGCAAAGAAACTATCTTTTTTTAGAAATATATTCTCTTAGTATTCAAAATTGACTTTTGCACATGATAACTACTATTATTTGTAGCTTTCGATAAACAGCTGTTCTTGTACCTATAATTTTACCGTTTTCTCTTCCTTGTTTTACAATGCTTTATATGTTTGTCAAGGGTATGGTTGAACCCGGCCAAGTTGTCACGCAGGCTTTGAAGGCTGAGTTTGGCGAGGAAGCAATGGCAAAGCTAAATGTTAGTGAAGCAGAAAGGGATAAAATCAGCAGACTTGTCGACAAACTCTTCAAGAACGGAGTCGAGGTAGATATCGCACAGTGACAAAAGAGTGGAGAGCTGTGGTCATGTTGGGTGCAGACCTCGTAGGACTTAGTCGATGTATTTTTGTACTATTCAGTAGTGAACAAAAGCCGTACTTGCCTCGAATTTATGCAGGTATCTTGACTGAAAACAAGTCATAAGTTTAATCTCGAGACAGATCTAATCTAATCAGCGTAAATGACGGAAACAAATTCCAAAGTACCAATTAGAATTAAAGATCTAGGAAAGGTGCTGATACAATGCACTAGATCTCAATAACGACACTTCTGGCAACTTGAAGGACGCTGCTTTGGCCAGCCTTAATATTATTTGTCAAATACCAGCAATACGTCGTATCGACCTTGCAGTACGATACTTAGACTTATTGTTTTCGTATTAGGATTTGAATGGCTAAATCCCTATATCGGCGTCTTAACGTTCACAACTGGCACGATCTTCGTCAACCATTTTTTTTTTTCGCAGTTGAATTTGGCTGTTAGGACTGTACTGATTTGGCGGATAAATGTGTGATGGGATAGGGTGATAGGGTAGGTTATGATGACTTATACCAGTATGTTGTATAAATCTCTTCAAGGTCTACAAAGGCTACGTGGATGATCCGAGGAACACTGATAACGCTTGGATGGAGACTGTGGCAGTGAATTTTCATGATGACACAGGAGAGGTTTTCAGTGAATTTAAGTTACAGGTCGGTTAGAAAACAAAAACGTTTATCTGATATAAGATAAAGCTTAAAAACAAGAATAACGCACGCGTGTGACAAAGTGCAGCGTTCGTGGGGACTGAAACATGTTTCCGCTCCTGCCTACCACTTTTGGTAAGAAAGAACCTTGAAAAAAAAAAACAACGCGTTGATAAGCTGGTGCAGGCATTTGTTTGTTTGTTGTTTGTTATTTATTTCTTTGAGCGTGTTGAAGTTTTGGCAGCCATTCAGCTGATGTGGACCTGCTATACCCACCCACCCATATACACACAGAGGACAGCCACAACACCGGGAACTTTATCCCCCACTCTTCTCGAATAGTGTGTGGGTTCTTTAACGTCCCACATGGAACTAAATGAACATGGAAGATATTTGTGAGACGGGGCCTACAGTTTAAAGTCCTTATCCGAGAAGACTTGAAAGTCTAACCATTTGTGGATGTAATTACAAAGGCAGCACTTTCTCCTCAGTTATTTAAAGACTTGACTTGACTTGAGTCGAACTCACGACCTCCCGCATGGAAACTCGGTGCTCAACCAACTGAGCCACTTGTGCGCGGTGCAAACAACAAACAAACAAACAATAAGCATAAAAATGGTTGTTTTTTAGTTTGAAAGAAACGAATTTTATTCGTTTTACTTGAAACTACCCCTTCTTCTTACTTTCTCCCACGTCAATTTCCCCCTCATCTTCTCCCTTATCCGTCTTCTCTTTATCCGTGCTCCTGATTTCACTTGGCCTAAAACATTTCACCCTTGAGCTTGCCCGAATTAGTTGAGTATTCAGGCTGCATACACCTGTTACCAAGACAACAAAACCACGCTTTGTGCTTTACTGTTTTCTGCTAAACAAGGATGAACTTCAATTTGCTTCAACTTGCTTGTGCTCCTCAACAGGCTGGAGATGACGCAGCTGCAGTGCGGTGGCAGCGAGTTAGCGGAAATATTCCGCTTTTTGCTAGTCACGTGTCCATCCTAGAAAAAGTGGCGAAGATGAGAAGTGCTGCCTTCTGAAGTCACCACAAAGAATCTTAATATCTCAAAAGAAAGAAGGCTATTTTGGAAATTCGTAGACCCTGAAATTATTTTTGTGAGGTAGTTTTGTTTCTACTTAAAGAAAATCGTTAGGAATCCCATTTTCAAAAAGCGAAAGCGAATTTGAACCATGTGACCGACATGGCAGTGATTTCGTGGAACGACGTTCTGAGACATTGAAACGGCCTTTTGCTTAATTCTGTTGATAATGGGCATTCAAGTCATAAGATTACAGATTCAGTTTCATTTGCATGATGACTTAAGTCATAATGCTTTCTTCTTCAGAATAGACAATATTGGCAATTCACTATTTATTGAAAGTTAATAATTTATGTCAGCATGTGAGAGGGCTATTGCCAAATTTGTCAGTTGGTTTTCCAAATAATAGTTGTTTCATCTAGCAATCTTAGATGATCAACCAAATTTATTTATAACAGGATACATATTTATCCAAATAAGTATTGTACTTTTGTGAGATATTAAGTCACCATGGCACAGAAAAATAAAAATCTTTTCACAATTCGTTTTGGATGTCTTTGTCATATAGTAAAAGAGAATTCAAGAGAGCTGGTTTGCCCTTAATAGTTAATGGATTTGGGCATAGTTAGGGAAAGTTCATTTAATATGACAAGGTGGGGGGGGGGGGGGGGATGAAGATATTGAAACTCTAAGCTTGAAATTTTAGCAGTCCCCCTTGCTAGCAGTTCAATATTTTAGGAGCCCCCTTCCCCCCCCCCCCCCACTTGGTAGTAGTAATTTTCAGAGCCCCCCTTCCTCCTTCAATTCCTTTGCTTCCCTGAAAAAAGATCGCTAGACTGTATTAAATATATTTATTTACCGTTATTGTCTTCAATGGTTTATACTGTGACAGACTTGAGATCCAGTTGTGATGAGATCCCTGTTGAGTTCTCAAGTATTTATTGTCGCAGAGTGCCTGCGAAGTAGCAAGTGTGTACGTTCGATCTGACATCCAGTGAGAAACAAACAGTAACATTTCTTGTTACAGAGTGAGTGACTTCAGTCATCGTTTTTATAGTTCCCGTTAGCAGATTTTGAAATCTTGTTGAATCAATGTGGTTTTATTATAAGAAGTTTGAGCATTTCTAATTTTTGAAATTTTCTAAAGCATTTTTGGGATGAACAAGAGTGTAATGAAACTACATATATCTGTAAACCACGTGATATAGCCGAGTTGCACAGGTCATTAAATTGTTGAGTTGGAAACCATCCAATCTGTATGTCGTGTTGGTTTTGAAGTATACAAATTTTCGAAGCCCCCCCTCCTAGCCCAACAATTTTTTCAGAGCCCCCCCTTTGGGTATCTAAAATTTTTTGGAGCCCCCCCTTGTCATATTAAATGAACTTTCCCTTAGAGGGGAATGGTTATGATAACACAATGAGGAACTAACCAATGGAAACGTGTTGGTTACGTAATTCATGCATAGTGTATGAGCGCAAAACAAAAGATTGTGCACAGTCGTGGACTTTCCAACCTAAATCTTGGCATCTCTGTTTGCCAAGCTCCAAAACTCACTCCCCTCTGTTAACTATGGTTTGGGAGAACAGAGGAAGAGGACTTATTGAACCAGTGAAAAACTGTCCTCCATTAACCCCTGGGTGTGAGACTGGGGTTAACCAGTCGAAAACTGTCCCCTCCATTAAATGGAAAAACAATATCTTACGGAACTTGGGAATAAATCACAAAAAAGTTCAGAACACAAACAATGCTGTTCCAATAACAACCTTTATCTTAACTCAGCTTTGATAAAACATCCAAATATTTACATAAGAGGCCAACCGAAAGAGTTTCCCTGAAATGAGCATTCTAATACCACTACTAAAATTAAAAAATGTACACTTGCTATTAAACCCTAAGCAATAAGAACAACTGAGCAACCTATATTGCTAACAAAGAGTAAGATTAATTGTCCTGGTTATAAATTTTCTAAGTATTTTCGCTAAAAATGGGCAGTCAAATCTCATACTCATTCTCTTCCTAGAATCTCAAGGTCCCTATGATCAAATTAGTGAGAAACTAGAACAAAACTCTGCAAGTGAATCAAATACCAAAACGTTTTAAGATAAACATAATGATTATTCACCTTTTCCTCTTAACGTTTCCTTCATGTGGAAATTGTAAAATAAGCATCCATTGAACAAAAATTAATGAATGAGCTTGTAAAGGCATGAGTCTATCCCTGACATGTGGCCACAAAAACGTCTGCAGGGCAAAACTCTATCAAAACTAAAAGCTAGATGTAATTAATCTCAGGAATAGCTCCATTCCTCTCACTAGCTTGGCTGTGATACAAATGCCTGCCAATTTTGTGTAACTTGTGCAGCTTGATTTTAAAAGGCAAGATATAGTTTTGATGGTGCTGAAATTTTACTTGAGCAATAAACCCATTTTCAAGAGTCATTGACTCTTCAGGTAAAAAAAGAATACATAGTCTTACAAGTGCTAAACTAAGTGATTTGCTTGACTAAACTCAAACAGATTTACAAAACACAGTTAACAGCAACCTTTGGATTGAAGTGAGCCACTGGCTTTAGAGTTAGATCTTTGTGAAAAGCATGCACTGAGAATGAAAAACTTGTACCTGCAATTGTACTACAATAACTTTAAAAAAGTTTCTAACTTTGCGGGCACACAAAATACTACTTTGGATGGCCAATGCTTGTGACATATGTTTTGCTTGTTCTTCTACTTTTATGCCGTGTGTTTGCTAGGCAGAGTCAAGCTGACAAAGTATCCCAAAATGTTAAAAAAACAACTAGGACATGTCCCTTTTAAGCAATTAAACCTTTGTACCATCCTTGGGGAAATTGCCTCAGTAAAATGCAGTTTGCTTTATAGAAATGATGGCAAGGTTGAAAAATGTTCTCTCATTACACTGTAATGAAAAAAACAATCCCTTCATCAATGTCTAGAAAAACAAACAACTGGTACTGGTACTGGTACTGGTACTTTCTTAATTATCTTTGTCTGTGAGTTCAAACATGTCTTGTTCAAATGGTTTTCTGATCCATGCACCAAGACCTTGACCATTAAATCCTTCCATCACAATTTGCTTAGCCTTTTGATAGTCTGTTACTGCTTTTTTCGCTTCATGGTATGACAAGGGCACAGGTTCCAATGGCTTCAGCTTCTTCCACAAACCAATAAAGAGTTTGAAGAGACTCTGTTTGCAGACCCTTGACGGTACAGGTACATCTCCTTGAACCATTCCAGTCATTGCGTTAACCACTTCAAAGCCATCTTCGCCTTCGCTCCAGTTTACACTGATACCTGGGGACTTAATTGTCACACGGGCTTCTGGAGTGGATGTACCATTCATTAAAGGGCGGTTCTGTTTGAAGAGAGGTGGCAAACCCTCCAAATCCCCAAGCCTCTGGTACATAGCTCTGGACATGTGTTCATAGTGGTACAAGCTGCCAAGAACAATTGATTGGAGATAAACTGGCTCCAAAAAGTGGCTGAGAAGAGAGCCTTGAATGCCAGTTACATTCCACCGGCAAAGTTTGTCTGAACATGACATGGTGCGGAGGCGTTCTCCCTGAAGGACACCATCCCAAGTTTGGATAGTGGTGCCACCATTTATTGCTGGTATCGTACCTATTGAAAGAAAATTTCAAAATTACTATATGCAAATGAATTTCTTTGGCAAAAAGAATCTTGTTGCAAACAGGAATTAAGAAATAAACAGAGATATAATGTATGAGTCCATGGCAAATGAAAATAGAGCCTCATATCAAGCTGTATGAGTAAAATTATTACAGAACAGAATTGACCAAAATAAACATGTTTGAGAACTGTTAGGGATGTATGGCTAATTTTGCCATAAGTTTGTTTTTCATTCAGCAGGGATCGCAGACCTGAGGGCTGGGGATGGGGGGGGGGGGGAGGAGGGGGGGGGGGCTTGTCAAGAAAATAAACAAAAAATTAAAAATAATTTAAAAACCCATAAAACATAAAAAAGAAAACTGATGGAAGGAGAAAGGAGCATTCCCGAGCTTCAAGATTTCAAATTTTTTTGGCAGAGAATTCCCCCAAGAACCCCCTACAAGTGGACATCTCCAGAGCTTGCTTGTTAGCCCTCCCAATACAAACTATGCTCTGCCGTCCCTGTTCAGTGCATTGAAAACTACTGCTAAATGGCAGCTACCTCTACAACAATAAATAGTAAAATTACTTTTATTATTTTTCCTGAATCATTGTGAATATTTAACGAGCTACAGGTAGATAACCACCACTTGTACTGGCAATGAAGTGAATAAATGCAAGATTGTTAACTAATGGACCAAAACCTTACTGATTGAAACAACTGACAAATACAGGAAGCCGTTTTGTTCTATTCAGCTTCTTATTGGTGAATACTACTTGCTCATTGCCTCAGAGTGCTAACTTGACCAGTCAAGTTAGCAGAAAACAAGCGAGTTATCAAGTTTGACACAAGAAGAGAAATTCCGTATCTACAAGCAAATATGCATTGTTTTCTTTATGATACACTTATTATTTGCATCTATTTATTGCTTCTAAGGAGTGGCAGAAAGTGTTGCAAAATAAAGTGAGTGACATGTTAGAACTGATCGGTGATCTCAAACATGTTGAGATAACAGTTTTCTCATAGAAAATTAACCCAAGATTATTCTCACCAAGCCAAGCAATAGATTTTATTTGTGCACATTATTTCACACAACCATTCACATTTCCTTCGTGTTTTGAAAAAATTCTTTTTTTGACGTGTGTACTAGACACTTTAATTTCTACCCCCTCCTTCATTGGGAGGCAAAATTCCCTTCAAATCGTGGCAACTGAAGTCGCGTAAATTTCAAATACGTTAATCAACACCAGCGTTAATTTCCTATAATAAGGTAGTTGAAATCCCAATAAATAACTACAGTTTATATAATAAAGCAAACTCGCAAAGTCAAAAATACGAAACTAACCTTCGCCATTTTCCAGTTTGACACGAAGAAGACCCCTTTTTCTCCTACCAGGATGCTTATCAACTTCACCCCTAACTGCTTCATGTGGAGAGAAGATACGAGCATCACCACAGGGAGAGGTGTTGATATACAAGTGGAATTCAACATTGTCTCTCAAACCAAACAATCCACTGTCCTTCTTCTCAAATATGGAATCTTCTTCATATCCTTCAGCACAAAGCTCCAGTTGCGAATACAAAAATCGCAAGAATGATCTTCTTGCAATGATTTCTCCATGGCAGTCATTGACAGCTAACCCTTGGTCACTCATGTATTCACCACTGATAAACTTTGTCCCTGTACCTAAGCTTATCACTTCAAACTTTTGATCGCTGTCTCCACGACTTGTCATGACAATGCTGGCTAACACTTTGCGGCGAAGTGGTTCATCTCCTGAAGTGGACTGAAGACCCTGAAATTTGGCTAGCACAGCATCAGCAATGAGGTCTGCCGCTACCTGATCAAGCTGTGCAGATGGTGGCGGTCCAAGGTACACGGGTTGGCTTCTGGCCTCTGACTGGCCAGTGAATGAGTAGAATGTACGGATACTGTGCAATGCAAATAGCACCCTGGAAGCTACATTGGCCTTGCCTTTCTTCTTACTACTTCCCACTCCAACAAATTCTTGACCCTGAATAGTGATTTTAAATCTGAATTGTTTGTTATTCTTATCACCCTCTTCCCCGAGGAATTCATATTGGAGCCCTGGGTGAAATTCGTTCAAAAGCATAACTGGATGCTTCCCTGAATCCGTTTGCAAATGCGGGGGATCACCTTTACGCGATTCAGTAGCCATGGATACAGGACCTTCAGTTTCGCTCTCCGGAAAGGATTGATCGCCATTCCCAAATTTGTTTAGCAGTGTTCCAGTATTATCGGAGGTGAAGTCGGTATCGAACCTTTGCGCGATTTCAGCTTGGCTGTCCGAAAGAAGTCGCTTCGCTGGAGTACGCATTTGGGTGATGAAAGATCGGAAAGCATTTTCCGCTGCATTATGTTTCGCTTTCTGCTTTGATAAACCTCTCCCTTCAAACGAGTGCCCATCGACAACAACACTTACTACAAAAGTGGGGCAATGTGTAGGACCTTCCTGCGAGACCACTTGGTAATTTAGACCAGGTCGTATCTCGTTGAGAAGCATCAAAGAGTTCTTAGTCGCTCTCTGAGTGTCCAAGCTAAGTTTGCCACCTTTTTTCTTGTTTGACCGCCGTTTCTTTTTCGCTGGTGGCGTCCCAGAATCTGCCTCTTCTTTCAGCGCCTCGATGGCATCTCCCGCGGCCGTCACTTCAGCATTTTCATCCTCTGACTGATGTTCCCGCTTTAAGCTTTGCTGATTTGAGACAGGTAAGTCTCCAAGACCAGGGATAGCAATGTCTAGATCACTTTTGGTTGCACATGTTGTCACTCCTTCTAACGTTTCCGCCATCTTGAACACATGTAACGCGTCACCGAAACGAGGCTGAATGTTTCCACGTGGGGGACCTTATCTCTCGGGGGGGAAAAGACCTCATGTATATACCCACCAAGAGTCCCCAACTAGCGTAAGACACGCTAAATTATTCAGTTTCCCAAAATTCAGTCAGCCATATACATTTACCTTCATCTATATCTATTTACCTCCATTTACAAAAATTTATCATCGTTTGTATTAATATACATTCACTCCTGGCCATTTACCATCATTTACCTTCAATAATATTCAACCCCCATATACCTTCATCTACTTTCAATCACGTTCATTTTCCGTCATTTACCTTCATTCATGTTCATTTACCTTAATACACCTTCATCAACCTGCATTCATATTCATTTACCTTAATATACCTTCAATTTCATTTACGTTCATTTACCTTCAGCTACCTTTTCATCGACCTTTATCTACCCTCATATACCTTCATTCACGTTTATCTACCTTCATCTCGTGACCTTCATCTACCTTCATTTACCTTCATCTTCCTTCATTCACATTCATCTACCTTCAATTACCTTCATATACCTTCATCTGCCTTTATTCGCGTTCATTGACCTTCATCTACCTTCAATTACCTTAATATGCCTTCATTCACGTTCATTTACTTTCATCTATCTTGTTTTACCTTCATCTACCTTCATTCACCTTGAGTTACGTTATAATATACCTTCAGCTACCTCCACTGATCTACCAGGGTGTCAAGTGACAAATGAAACTCCGAGAAAATAGGAAACTAGGTAAGACAGTGGCCAAAAATAGGAAAAAATAGGAATTCTCATCCCAAATAGGAACAATATAGGAAGTTTTTCTTGGATTCTACCCTCTTAAGGGGGTCTCAATGGGAGGATAGCTTTCACGACTAAGGTTAGAAAATTTGGCTTTTCACGGCTAATGGTTATTTTTTTTCCCGTCGCTGTTAACGTTTAAGTCTTTTTTTGCTTTTTGGGGTTCTCTGTGTTAGTTAGTGGGGTGTTAGTACACACTGAAAAGAATAAGTCATTGGTCATCAGAATGCCACTTACATCAGTTTTGTGAAGACCTCCAACTGGGGGCAAGAGAGAATGAGGTAAGAGAACGGATCCCCCGTACACGGGCCAATGATAGTTTCTTTTTAAATCTAGTCTTAGCTACGCAGCTATTTTTAGAGAGGCACCTGATTGGCCAGTTCTAATGACGTAATGAAATTTTAAATATGCGTGGCGTTGGGAACGAGAACTTAATATAGCTTTGCGAAACCAAAAATAGATTTTTAAAAACTGTGATGGGCATGGGGGTCCGTTCTCTTACCTCATCTTCTCTTGTTTGGGGTTATTTGGGACTTGTTTTGTCTGGTCAGGCAAGCTTAGCGAGATGGAATGTCCACGAGAAGAGCAAAGGAGGTAAAACGGTGTCGAGTGCTCTGAAGCCTCTAAATACTTCGAAACACTCCCTATTTCACTTTTTAAGGAAAACAATTACGTTAAATGCTTTTAATCTTTTTCACGACTAACGTTATTTAATTATTTTTTGTCATTTACACGCCTAACGGTTAACTTTTCTTGACGAGGAACGGCTAACCCTATTGAGACCCTCTCCTAACAAAGCCAACAACAGCTGTATTCCACAAACCAATGCCTTATTCAATATCTAACACTTACAGACAAGATGGCATGCATCCTTCATAGAAACAAGTGTTAAAATTCTGCAAAGTCGACAAAAAACTCAGAAACGATGCACCGCAGAACGCTGAGAATTGGAGAGCAGATTTCTAAATTTATCTCCAACAACATTCCAAGTTTTTGGCCTTTTTCATACGTGTGATAGACATAAAGGTGATGTTCCAGAATTTGTCATGAATGTTACAGGAACTTTTCATAACGATGCGATGTTGCCGCATATCAAAGAGGCGGTCATGATTATTACTCCCCACTCTTTGTATCACTTACTTGTTAACCTTTTAAGTGCTAAGTGCTTGTTTGTTTTCTTTTTGTACTCTTCCGGCGATAAACGGTCTGCACAACTTGTATTGGCTTCGCCGTGTAAGGGTCCGTGTAATAACTACTCATTGAAACATCTGCTGTTTTGAGTCAATGTGGGCTCAGGTATGAATATCACGTGACAAATGTCCAGTTCATATCAGGAGAGCGAAAGAGTTCGCCTTAATCTGGTAGGTGTTATCATTTCATAAGTGGGTTTTTGGCCCATCTTCGTCCACAGAAGCCTCCACGCTGGCATCATTAAGCCGGAATGTGGGTAAACGCAACCCTTTGAAAGAAAACAAAGGTGAGAGATGGTTTCATGCAGACTGGGAGGCCTAAAATGCTTTGTTGTCAGCATGGCGGTTCACGAGTGAAGTTGTCTCTCTGGCCTTTCTGTGGACAAATTCCAGGACCTACCGATACAATTTGGGCAAGTTCTGAAAGCTAAAAACTTCAATCGATGCGGTATTTTGCTGGTAGGACTGGGTGGCCCGACACTTATGAAAAAAATACACAAAATAAGAATCGGGAGTCTTCCCTTGTCATGAAATGGCAGAATTACCCAGAATTCTTTTTGGGCATGAGCGAGGCAACCCTAAGAAGCACGGGACTGGCCCTCGTCGAATGGCTGAAGCGAGGCCAGAGGAAAAGACTTCTAGCCAGATACTCAGAAGTAGGCCTGGTGTGTGCTGTTAACGTAGAGTTTGGATTTCCAAACAAGTTTTGATCATAGAAAATTGGCGAGAAAGTTGTGCTTTCATTTGGCTGTAATCCTCGTGTCAAAGAAACGGTATAATGTAAATAAGAGAATAACGAGATTTATATTTGCAGATCACCTGTCCTCATACTACTAAAGTCAAACTCTACATCTCTATGCTTTAAGCGCATTCAAAATTTCTTCATATTACTTTATAATAGTATGATTTTTTTTTTTTTGGAAAGAAAAGGGTTTTTCTGCTTATGTGAAAAATACGTTTTCTTTCCCGTCGTCTTCTTATACATGATCTTCGCGGAAATTACATTCTGTCCCTCAATAAACCTAGAACAACCAGTTATGGTCTTAGTGCTTTTTTCTTACGTATCAGCTTAGTTGCGGAATGCGCTACCTGATTTTATCCGTACCTATGAGTTTACTGGTTTTAAAAGAGAATCCAGGGCCGCATTTCGTACAGCGGCTTTTCTTTTGAATGACTATATCTTTAAATATTATGTATTTAGTATGTATCTGTATATGCTATGTATTTATGCTATGTCTCGAAGACATTAGCTCCTGTTGTTATTCTGAAATTCGAGATGAAATAAAGTTTATGCATGTATGTATGTTACCTTTGGCAGGGCGCATGCGCACACTTTGTAATCTGCGACTCCAGTGCTTACCATATGAGAGATAAAATGAAGTTTCCCTTGAATATATAAGCCATCGTATTCTTACACTATATTGACAAGGGCGGTTTGGAGCTGTGAGTAGGCGTGGGATTTGTCACATATGGTTTAGGGGCCGACATATCTCTCCCTCAATGCCGTACCGGGAGGCAAGGTCGGTAGCAGAAAGCAGCGAAGGGCCAACTGCGTCCAAAAGCGATCGCACGGGCCGAAATCCCGGGATGACTCGTTTGGTACGACGCTCCAGCGCCGGATGTCTGGAGGTACTGCGTTTTTCTCTCTTGTTCAAAGATTCCGTCAGCGCATGCGTAAATGTTCTGTGGCTCTCCGATACCCTAGCCTACCAAAAAAATTAACATGCTGGTCTTTACCAGCAATTGACATTTCAGTTCACGATTCTACAGCCATAAGCGTAACGTAAGAACGTTGCGTGTCTGGTCTTCTCGAGACAGAGGTGAGAGATGGTTTCATGCAGACTGGGAGGCCTAAAATGCTTTGTTGTCAGCATGGCGGTTCACGAGTGAAGTTGTCTCTCTGGCCTTTCTGTGGACAAATTCCAGGACCTACCGATACAATTTGGGCAAGTTCTGAAAGCTAAAAACTTCAATCGATGCGGTATTTTGCTGGTAGGACTGGGTGGCCCGACACTTATGAAAAAAATACACAAAATAAGAATCGGGAGTCTTCCCTTGTCATGAAATGGCAGAATTACCCAGAATTCTTTTTGGGCATGAGCGAGGCAACCCTAAGAAGCACGGGACTGGCCCTCGTCGAATGGCTGAAGCGAGGCCAGAGGAAAAGACTTCTAGCCAGATACTCAGAAGTAGGCCTGGTGTGTGCTGTTAACGTAGAGTTTGGATTTCCAAACAAGTTTTGATCACAGAAAATTGGCGAGAAAGTTGTGGTTTCATTTGGCTGTAATCCTCGTGTCAAAGAAACGGTATAATGTAAATAAGAGAATAACGAGATTTATATTTGCAGATCACCTGTCCTCATACTACTAAAGTCAAACTCTACATCTCTATGCTATAAGCGCATTCAAAATTTCTTCATATTACTTTATAATAGTATGATTTTTTTTTTTTTGGAAAGAAAAGGGTTTTTCTGCTTATGTGAAAAATACGTTTTCTTTCCCGTCGTCTTCTTATACATGATCTTCGCGGAAATTACATTCTGTCCCTCAATAAACCTAGAACAACCAGTTATGGTCTTAGTGCTTTTTTCTTACGTATCAGCTTAGTTGCGAAATGCG
>OX421451.1:45478015-45505515 GCA_949126865.1 Montipora capitata | reverse complement strand
AAACTCTACATCTCTATGCTATAAGCGCATTCAAAATTTCTTCATATTACTTTATAATAGTATGATTTTTTTTTTTTTGGAAAGAAAAGGGTTTTTCTGCTTATGTGAAAAATACGTTTTCTTTCCCGTCGTCTTCTTATACATGATCTTCGCGGAAATTACATTCTGTCCCTCAATAAACCTAGAACAACCACTTATGGTCTTAGTGCTTTTTTCTTACGTATCAGCTTAGTTGCGGAATGCGCTACCTGATTTTATCCGTACCTATGAGTTTACTGGTTTTAAAAGAGAATCCAGGGCCGCATTTCGTACAGCGGCTTTTCTTTTGAATGACTATATCTTTAAATATTATGTATTTAGTATGTATCTGTATATGCTATGTATTTATGCTATGTCTCGAAGACATTAGCTCCTGTTGTTATTCTGAAATTCGAGATGAAATAAAGTTTATGCATGTATGTATGTTACCTTTGGCAGGGCGCATGCGCACACTTTGTAATCTGCGACTCCAGTGCTTACCATATGAGAGATAAAATGAAGTTTCCCTTGAATATATAAGCCATCGTATTCTTACACTATATTGACAAGGGCGGTTTGGAGCTGTGAGTAGGCGTGGGATTTGTCACATATGGTTTAGGGGCCGACATATCTTCCCTCAATGCCGTACCGGGAGGCAAGGTCGGTAGCAGAAAGCAGCGAAGGGCCAACTGCGTCCAAAAGCGATCGCACGGGCCGAAATCCCGGGATGACTCGTTTGGTACGACGCTCCAGCGCCGGATGTCTGGAGGTACTGCGTTTTTCTCTCTTGTTCAAAGATTCCGTCAGCGCATGCGTAAATGTTCTGTGGCTCTCCGATACCCTAGCCTACCAAAAAAATTAACATGCTGGTCTTTACCAGCAATTGACATTTCAGTTCACGATTCTACAGCCATAAGCGTAACGTAAGAACCTTGCGTGTCTGGTCTTCTCGAGACAGAGGTGAGAGATGGTTTCAGGCAGACTGGGAGGCCTAAAATGCTTTGTTGTCAGCATGGCGGTTCACGAGTGAAGTTGTCTCTCTGGCCTTTCTGTGGACAAATTCCAGGACCTACCGATACAATTTGGGCAAGTTCTGAAAGCTAAAAACTTCAATCGATGCGCTATTTTGCTGGTAGGACTGGGTGGCCCGACACTTATGAAAAAAATACACAAAATAAGAATCGGGAGTCTTCCCTTGTCATGAAATGGCAGAATTACCCAGAATTCTTTTTGGGCATGAGCGAGGCAGCCCTAAGAAGCACGGGACTGGCCCTCGTCGAATGGCTGAAGCGAGGCCAGAGGAAAAGACTTCTAGCCAGATACTCAGAAGTAGGCCTGGTGTGTGCTGTTAACGTAGAGTTTGGATTTCCAAACAAGTTTTGATCACAGAAAATTGGCGAGAAAGTTGTGGTTTCATTTGGCTGTAATCCTCGTGTCAAAGAAACGGTATAATGTAAATAAGAGAATAACGAGATTTATATTTGCAGATCACCTGTCCTCATACTACTAAAGTCAAACTCTACATCTCTATGCTTTAAGCGCATTCAAAATTTCTTCATATTACTTTATAATAGTATGATTTTTTTTTTTTTTGGAAAGAAAAGGGTTTTTCTGCTTATGTGAAAAATACGTTTTCTTTCCCGTCGTCTTCTTATACATGATCTTCGCGGAAATTACATTCTGTCCCTCAATAAACCTAGAACAACCAGTTATGGTCTTAGTGCTTTTTTCTTACGTATCAGCTTAGTTGCGGAATGCCCTACCTGATTTTATCCGTACCTATGAGTTTACTGGTTTTAAAAGAGAATCCAGGGCCGCATTTCGTACAGCGGCTTTTGTTTTGAATGACTATATCTTTAAATATTATGTATTTAGTATGTATCTGTATATGCTATGTATTTATGCTATGTCTCGAAGACATTAGCTCTTGTTGTTATTCTGAAATTCGAGATGAAATAAAGTTTATGCATGTATGTATGTTACCTTTGGCAGGGCGCATGCGCACACTTTGTAATCTGCGACTCCAGTGCTTACCATATGAGAGATAAAATGAAGTTTCCCTTGAATATATAAGCCATCGTATTCTTACACTATATTGACAAGGGCGGTTTGGAGCTGTGAGTAGGCGTGGGATTTGTCACATATGGTTTAGGGGCCGACATATCTCTCCCTCAATGCCGTACCGGGAGGCAAGGTCGGTAGCAGAAAGCAGCGAAGGGCCAACTGCGTCCAAAAGCGATCGCACGGGCCGAAATCCCGGGATGACTCGTTTGGTACGACGCTCCAGCGCCGGATGTCTGGAGGTACTGCGTTTTTCTCTCTTGTTCAAAGATTCCGTCAGCGCATGCGTAAATGTTCTGTGGCTCTCCGATACCCTAGCCTACCAAAAAAATTAACATGCTGGTCTTTACCAGCAATTGACATTTCAGTTCACGATTCTACAGCCATAAGCGTAACGTAAGAACCTTGCGTGTCTGGTCTTCTCGAGACAGAGGTGAGAGATGGTTTCAGGCAGACTGGGAGGCCTAAAATGCTTTGTTGTCAGCATGGCGGTTCACGAGTGAAGTTGTCTCTCTGGCCTTTCTGTGGACAAATTCCAGGACCTACCGATACAATTTGGGCAAGTTCTGAAAGCTAAAAACTTCAATCGATGCGGTATTTTGCTGGTAGGACTGGGTGGCCCGACACTTATGAAAAAAATACACAAAATAAGAATCGGGAGTCTTCCCTTGTCATGAAATGGCAGAATTACCCAGAATTCTTTTTGGGCATGAGCGAGGCAACCCTAAGAAGCACGGGACTGGCCCTCGTCGAATGGCTGAAGCGAGGCCAGAGGAAAAGACTTCTAGCCAGATACTCAGAAGTAGGCCTGGTGTGTGCTGTTAACGTAGAGTTTGGATTTCCAAACAAGTTTTGATCATAGAAAATTGGCGAGAAAGTTGTGCTTTCATTTGGCTGTAATCCTCGTGTCAAAGAAATGGCATAATGTAAATAAGACAATAACGAGATTTATATTTGCAGATCACCTGTCCTCATACTACTAAAGTCAAACTCTACATCTCTATGCTTTAAGCGCATTCAAAATTTCTTCACATTACTTTATAATAGTATGATTTTTTTTTTTTTTGGAAAGAAAAGGGTTTTTCTGCTTATGTGAAAAATACGTTTTCTTTCCCGTCGTCTTCTTATACATGATCTTCGCGGAAATTACATTCTGTCCCTCAATAAACCTAGAACAACCAGTTATGGTCTTAGTGCTTTTTTCTTACGTATCAGCTTAGTTGCGGAATGCGCTACCTGATTTTATCCGTACCTATGAGTTTACTGGTTTTAAAAGAGAATCCAGGGCCGCATTTCGTACAGCGGCTTTTCTTTTGAATGACTATATCTTTAAATATTATGTATTTAGTATGTATCTGTATATGCTATGTATTTATGCTATGTCTCGAAGACATTAGCTCTTGTTGTTATTCTGAAATTCGAGATGAAATAAAGTTTATGCATGTATGTATGTTACCTTTGGCAGGGCGCATGCGCACACTTTGTAATCTGCGACTCCAGTGCTTACCATATGAGAGATAAAATGAAGTTTCCCTTGAATATATAAGCCATCGTATTCTTACACTATATTGACAAGGGCGGTTTGGAGCTGTGAGTAGGCGTGGGATTTGTCACATATGGTTTAGGGGCCGACATATCTCTCCCTCAATGCCGTACCGGGAGGCAAGGTCGGTAGCAGAAAGCAGCGAAGGGCCAACTGCGTCCAAAAGCGATCGCACGGGCCGAAATCCCGGGATGACTCGTTTGGTACGACGCTCCAGCGCCGGATGTCTGGAGGTACTGCGTTTTTCTCTCTTGTTCAAAGATTCCGTCAGCGCATGCGTAAATGTTCTGTGGCTCTCCGATACCCTAGCCTACCAAAAAAATTAACATGCTGGTCTTTACCAGCAATTGACATTTCAGTTCACGATTCTACAGCCATAAGCGTAACGTAAGAACCTTGCGTGTCTGGTCTTCTCGAGACAGAGGTGAGAGATGGTTTCAGGCAGACTGGGAGGCCTAAAATGCTTTGTTGTCAGCATGGCGGTTCACGAGTGAAGTTGTCTCTCTGGCCTTTCTGTGGACAAATTCCAGGACCTACCGATACAATTTGGGCAAGTTCTGAAAGCTAAAAACTTCAATCGATGCGGTATTTTGCTGGTAGGACTGGGTGGCCCGACACTTATGAAAAAAATACACAAAATAAGAATCGGGAGTCTTCCCTTGTCATGAAATGGCAGAATTACCCAGAATTCTTTTTGGGCATGAGCGAGGCAACCCTAAGAAGCACGGGACTGGCCCTCGTCGAATGGCTGAAGCGAGGCCAGAGGAAAAGACTTCTAGCCAGATACTCAGAAGTAGGCCTGGTGTGTGCTGTTAACGTAGAGTTTGGATTTCCAAACAAGTTTTGATCATAGAAAATTGGCGAGAAAGTTGTGCTTTCATTTGGCTGTAATCCTCGTGTCAAAGAAACGGCATAATGTAAATAAGACAATAACGAGATTTATATTTGCAGATCACCTGTCCTCATACTACTAAAGTCAAACTCTACATCTCTATGCTTTAAGCGCATTCAAAATTTCTTCATATTACTTTATAATAGTATGATTTTTTTTTTTTTTGGAAAGAAAAGGGTTTTTCTGCTTATGTGAAAAATACGTTTTCTTTCCCGTCGTCTTCTTATACATGATCTTCGCGGAAATTACATTCTGTCCCTCAATAAACCTAGAACAACCAGTTATGGTCTTAGTGCTTTTTTCTTACGTATCAGCTTAGTTGCGGAATGCGCTACCTGATTTTATCCGTACCTATGAGTTTACTGGTTTTAAAAGAGAATCCAGGGCCGCATTTCGTACAGCGGCTTTTCTTTTGAATGACTATATCTTTAAATATTATGTATTTAGTATGTATCTGTATATGCTATGTATTTATGCTATGTCTCGAAGACATTAGCTCTTGTTGTTATTCTGAAATTCGAGATGAAATAAAGTTTATGCATGTATGTATGTTACCTTTGGCAGGGCGCATGCGCACACTTTGTAATCTGCGACTCCAGTGCTTACCATATGAGAGATAAAATGAAGTTTCCCTTGAATATATAAGCCATCGTATTCTTACACTATATTGACAAGGGCGGTTTGGAGCTGTGAGTAGGCGTGGGATTTGTCACATATGGTTTAGGGGCCGACATATCTCTCCCTCAATGCCGTACCGGGAGGCAAGGTCGGTAGCAGAAAGCAGCGAAGGGCCAACTGCGTCCAAAAGCGATCGCACGGGCCGAAATCCCGGGATGACTCGTTTGGTACGACGCTCCAGCGCCGGATGTCTGGAGGTACTGCGTTTTTCTCTCTTGTTCAAAGATTCCGTCAGCGCATGCGTAAATGTTCTGTGGCTCTCCGATACCCTAGCCTACCAAAAAAATTAACATGCTGGTCTTTACCAGCAATTGACATTTCAGTTCACGATTCTACAGCCATAACCGTAACGTAAGAACCTTGCGTGTCTGGTCTTCTCGAGACAGAGGTGAGAGATGGTTTCATGCAGACTGGGAGGCCTAAAATGCTTTGTTGTCAGCATGGCGGTTCACGAGTGAAGTTGTCTCTCTGGCCTTTCTGTGGACAAATTCCAGGACCTACCGATACAATTTGGGCAAGTTCTGAAAGCTAAAAACTTCAATCGATGCGGTATTTTGCTGGTAGGACTGGGTGGCCCGACACTTATGAAAAAAATACACAAAATAAGAATCGGGAGTCTTCCCTTGTCATGAAATGGCAGAATTACCCAGAATTCTTTTTGGGCATGAGCGAGGCAACCCTAAGAAGCACAGGACTGGCCCTCGTCGAATGGCTGAAGCGAGGCCAGAGGAAAAGACTTCTAGCCAGATACTCAGAAGTAGGCCTGGTGTGTGCTGTTAACGTAGAGTTTGGATTTCCAAACAAGTTTTGATCACAGAAAATTGGCGAGAAAGTTGTGGTTTCATTTGGCTGTAATCCTCGTGTCAAAGAAACGGTATAATGTAAATAAGAGAATAACGAGATTTATATTTGCAGATCACCTGTCCTCATACTACTAAAGTCAAACTCTACATCTCTATGCTATAAGCGCATTCAAAATTTCTTCATATTACTTTATAATAGTATGATTTTTTTTTTTTTGGAAAGAAAAGGGTTTTTCTGCTTATGTGAAAAATACGTCTTCTTTCCCGTCGTCTTCTTATACATGATCTTCGCGGAAATTACATTCTGTCCCTCAATAAACCTAGAACAACCAGTTATGGTCTTAGTGCTTTTTTCTTACGTATCAGCTTAGTGTCGGAATGCGCTACCTGATTTTATCCGTACCTATGAGTTTACTGGTTTTAAAAGAGAATCCAGGGCCGCATTTCGTACAGCGGCTTTTCTTTTGAATGACTATATCTTTAAATATTATGTATTTAGTATGTATCTGTATATGCTATGTATTTATGCTATGTCTCGAAGACATTAGCTCTTGTTGTTATTCTGAAATTCGAGATGAAATAAAGTTTATGCATGTATGTATGTTACCTTTGGCAGGGCGCATGCGCACACTTTGTAATCTGCGACTCCAGTGCTTACCATATGAGAGATAAAATGAAGTTTCCCTTGAATATATAAGCCATCGTATTCTTACACTATATTGACAAGGGCGGTTTGGAGCTGTGAGTAGGCGTGGGATTTGTCACATATGGTTTAGGGGCCGACATATCTCTCCCTCAATGCCGTACCGGGAGGCAAGGTCGGTAGCAGAAAGCAGCGAAGGGCCAACTGCGTCCAAAAGCGATCGCACGGGCCGAAATCCCGGGATGACTCGTTTGGTACGACGCTCCAGCGCCGGATGTCTGGAGGTACTGCGTTTTTCTCTCTTGTTCAAAGATTCCGTCAGCGCATGCGTAAATGTTCTGTGGCTCTCCGATACCCTAGCCTACCAAAAAAATTAACATGCTGGTCTTTACCAGCAATTGACATTTCAGTTCACGATTCTACAGCCATAAGCGTAACGTAAGAACCTTGCGTGTCTGGTCTTCTCGAGACAGAGGTGAGAGATGGTTTCAGGCAGACTGGGAGGCCTAAAATGCTTTGTTGTCAGCATGGCGGTTCACGAGTGAAGTTGTCTCTCTGGCCTTTCTGTGGACAAATTCCAGGACCTACCGATACAATTTGGGCAAGTTCTGAAAGCTAAAATCTTCAATCGATGCGGTATTTTGCTGGTAGGACTGGGTGGCCCGACACTTATGAAAAAAATACACAAAATAAGAATCGGGAGTCTTCCCTTGTCATGAAATGGCAGAATTACCCAGAATTCTTTTTGGGCATGAGCGAGGCAACCCTAAGAAGCACAGGACTGGCCCTCGTCGAATGGCTGAAGCGAGGCCAGAGGAAAAGACTTCTAGCCAGATACTCAGAAGTAGGCCTGGTGTGTGCTGTTAACGTAGAGTTTGGATTTCCAAACAAGTTTTGATCACAGAAAATTGGCGAGAAAGTTGTGCTTTCATTTGGCTGTAATCCTCGTGTCAAAGAAACGGTATAATGTAAATAAGAGAATAACGAGATTTATATTTGCAGATCACCTGTCCTCATACTACTAAAGTCAAACTCTACATCTCTATGCTATAAGCGCATTCAAAATTTCTTCATATTACTTTATAATAGTATGATTTTTTTTTTTTTGGAAAGAAAAGGGTTTTTCTGCTTATGTGAAAAATACGTCTTCTTTCCCGTCGTCTTCTTATACATGATCTTCGCGGAAATTACATTCTGTCCCTCAATAAACCTAGAACAACCAGTTATGGTCTTAGTGCTTTTTTCTTACGTATCAGCTTAGTGTCGGAATGCGCTACCTGATTTTATCCGTACCTATGAGTTTACTGGTTTTAAAAGAGAATCCAGGGCCGCATTTCGTACAGCGGCTTTTCTTTTGAATGACTATATCTTTAAATATTATGTATTTAGTATGTATCTGTATATGCTATGTATTTATGCTATGTCTCGAAGACATTAGCTCTTGTTGTTATTCTGAAATTCGAGATGAAATAAAGTTTATGCATGTATGTATGTTACCTTTGGCAGGGCGCATGCGCACACTTTGTAATCTGCGACTCCAGTGCTTACCATATGAGAGATAAAATGAAGTTTCCCTTGAATATATAAGCCATCGTATTCTTACACTATATTGACAAGGGCGGTTTGGAGCTGTGAGTAGGCGTGGGATTTGTCACATATGGTTTAGGGGCCGACATATCTCTCCCTCAATGCCGTACCGGGAGGCAAGGTCGGTAGCAGAAAGCAGCGAAGGGCCAACTGCGTCCAAAAGCGATCGCACGGGCCGAAATCCCGGGATGACTCGTTTGGTACGACGCTCCAGCGCCGGATGTCTGGAGGTACTGCGTTTTTCTCTCTTGTTCAAAGATTCCGTCAGCGCATGCGTAAATGTTCTGTGGCTCTCCGATACCCTAGCCTACCAAAAAAATTAACATGCTGGTCTTTACCAGCAATTGACATTTCAGTTCACGATTCTACAGCCATAAGCGTAACGTAAGAACCTTGCGTGTCTGGTCTTCTCGAGACAGAGGTGAGAGATGGTTTCAGGCAGACTGGGAGGCCTAAAATGCTTTGTTGTCAGCATGGCGGTTCACGAGTGAAGTTGTCTCTCTGGCCTTTCTGTGGACAAATTCCAGGACCTACCGATACAATTTGGGCAAGTTCTGAAAGCTAAAAACTTCAATCGATGCGGTATTTTGCTGGTAGGACTGGGTGGCCCGACACTTATGAAAAAAATACACAAAATAAGAATCGGGAGTCTTCCCTTGTCATGAAATGGCAGAATTACCCAGAATTCTTTTTGGGCATGAGTGAGGCAACCCTAAGAAGCACGGGACTGGCCCTCGTCGAATGGCTGAAGCGAGGCCAGAGGAAAAGACTTCTAGCCAGATACTCAGAAGTAGGCCTGGTGTGTGCTGTTAACGTAGAGTTTGGATTTCCAAACAAGTTTTGATCACAGAAAATTGGCGAGAAAGTTGTGCTTTCATTTGGCTGTAATCCTCGTGTCAAAGAAACGGTATAATGTAAATAAGAGAATAACGAGATTTATATTTGCAGATCACCTGTCCTCATACTACTAAAGTCAAACTCTACATCTCTATGCTATAAGCGCATTCAAAATTTCTTCATATTACTTTATAATAGTATGATTTTTTTTTTTTTGGAAAGAAAAGGGTTTTTCTGCTTATGTGAAAAATACGTTTTCTTTCCCGTCGTCTTCTTATACATGATCTTCGCGGAAATTACATTCTGTCCCTCAATAAACCTAGAACAACCAGTTATGGTCTTAGTGCTTTTTTCTTACGTATCAGCTTAGTGTCGGAATGCGCTACCTGATTTTATCCGTACCTATGAGTTTACTGGTTTTAAAAGAGAATCCAGGGCCGCATTTCGTACAGCGGCTTTTCTTTTGAATGACTATATCTTTAAATATTATGTATTTAGTATGTATCTGTATATGCTATGTATTTATGCTATGTCTCGAAGACATTAGCTCTTGTTGTTATTCTGAAATTCGAGATGAAATAAAGTTTATGCATGTATGTATGTTACCTTTGGCAGGGCGCATGCGCACACTTTGTAATCTGCGACTCCAGTGCTTACCATATGAGAGATAAAATGAAGTTTCCCTTGAATATATAAGCCATCGTATTCTTACACTATATTGACAAGGGCGGTTTGGAGCTGTGAGTAGGCGTGGGATTTGTCACATATGGTTTAGGGGCCGACATATCTCTCCCTCAATGCCGTACCGGGAGGCAAGGTCGGTAGCAGAAAGCAGCGAAGGGCCAACTGCGTCCAAAAGCGATCGCACGGGCCGAAATCCCGGGATGACTCGTTTGGTACGACGCTCCAGCGCCGGATGTCTGGAGGTACTGCGTTTTTCTCTCTTGTTCAAAGATTCCGTCAGCGCATGCGTAAATGTTCTGTGGCTCATCGATACCCTAGCCTACCAAAAAAATTAACATGCTGGTCTTTACCAGCAATTGACATTTCAGTTCACGATTCTACAGCCATAAGCGTAACGTAAGAACCTTGCGTGTCTGGTCTTCTCGAGACAGAGGTGAGAGATGGTTTCATGCAGACTGGGAGGCCTAAAATGCTTTGTTGTCAGCATGGCGGTTCACGAGTGAAGTTGTCTCTCTGGCCTTTCTGTGGACAAATTCCAGGACCTACCGATACAATTTGGGCAAGTTCTGAAAGCTAAAATCTTCAATCGATGCGGTATTTTGCTGGTAGGACTGGGTGGCCCGACACTTATGAAAAAAATACACAAAATAAGAATCGGGAGTCTTCCCTTGTCATGAAATGGCAGAATTACCCAGAATTCTTTTTGGGCATGAGCGAGGCAACCCTAAGAAGCACGGGACTGGCCCTCGTCGAATGGCTGAAGCGAGGCCAGAGGAAAAGACTTCTAGCCAGATACTCAGAAGTAGGCCTGGTGTGTGCTGTTAACGTAGAGTTTGGATTTCCAAACAAGTTTTGATCACAGAAAATTGGCGAGAAAGTTGTGGTTTCATTTGGCTGTAATCCTCGTGTCAAAGAAACGGTATAATGTAAATAAGAGAATAACGAGATTTATATTTGCAGATCACCTGTCCTCATACTACTAAAGTCAAACTCTACATCTCTATGCTATAAGCGCATTCAAAATTTCTTCATATTACTTTATAATAGTATGATTTTTTTTTTTTTGGAAAGAAAAGGGTTTTTCTGCTTATGTGAAAAATACGTTTTCTTTCCCGTCGTCTTCTTATACATGATCTTCGCGGAAATTACATTCTGTCCCTCAATAAACCTAGAACAACCAGTTATGGTCTTAGTGCTTTTTTCTTACGTATCAGCTTAGTTGCGGAATGCGCTACCTGATTTTATCCGTACCTATGAGTTTACTGGTTTTAAAAGAGAATCCAGGGCCGCATTTCGTACAGCGGCTTTTCTTTTGAATGACTATATCTTTAAATATTATGTATTTAGTATGTATCTGTATATGCTATGTATTTATGCTATGTCTCGAAGACATTAGCTCTTGTTGTTATTCTGAAATTCGAGATGAAATAAAGTTTATGCATGTATGTATGTTACCTTTGGCAGGGCGCATGCGCACACTTTGTAATCTGCGACTCCAGTGCTTACCATATGAGAGATAAAATGAAGTTTCCCTTGAATATATAAGCCATCGTATTCTTACACTATATTGACAAGGGCGGTTTGGAGCTGTGAGTAGGCGTGGGATTTGTCACATATGGTTTAGGGGCCGACATATCTCTCCCTCAATGCCGTACCGGGAGGCAAGGTCGGTAGCAGAAAGCAGCGAAGGGCCAACTGCGTCCAAAAGCGATCGCACGGGCCGAAATCCCGGGATGACTCGTTTGGTACGACGCTCCAGCGCCGGATGTCTGGAGGTACTGCGTTTTTCTCTCTTGTTCAAAGATTCCGTCAGCGCATGCGTAAATGTTCTGTGGCTCTCCGATACCCTAGCCTACCAAAAAAATTAACATGCTGGTCTTTACCAGCAATTGACATTTCAGTTCACGATTCTACAGCCATAAGCGTAACGTAAGAACCTTGCGTGTCTGGTCTTCTCGAGACAGAGGTGAGAGATGGTTTCATGCAGACTGGGAGGCCTAAAATGCTTTGTTGTCAGCATGGCGGTTCACGAGTGAAGTTGTCTCTCTGGCCTTTCTGTGGACAAATTCCAGGACCTACCGATACAATTTGGGCAAGTTCTGAAAGCTAAAAACTTCAATCGATGCGCTATTTTGCTGGTAGGACTGGGTGGCCCGACACTTATGAAAAAAATACCGAAATAAGAATCGGGAGTCTTCCCTTGTCATGAAATGGCAGAATTACCCAGAATTCTTTTTGGGCATGAGCGAGGCAACCCTAAGAAGCACGGGACTGGCTCTCGTCGAATGGCTGAAGCGAGGCCAGAGGAAAAGACTTCTAGCCAGATACTCAGAAGTAGGCCTGGTGTGTGCTGTTAACGTAGAGTTTGGATTTCCAAACAAGTTTTGATCACAGAAAATTGGCGAGAAAGTTGTGCTTTCATTTGGCTGTAATCCTCGTGTCAAAGAAACGGTATAATGTAAATAAGAGAATAACGAGATTTATATTTGCAGATCACCTGTCCTCATACTACTAAAGTCAAACTCTACATCTCTATGCTATAAGCGCATTCAAAATTTCTTCATATTACTTTATAATAGTATGATTTTTTTTTTTTTGGAAAGAAAAGGGTTTTTCTGCTTATGTGAAAAATACGTTTTCTTTCCCGTCGTCTTCTTATACATGATCTTCGCGGAAATTACATTCTGTCCCTCAATAAACCTAGAACAACCAGTTATGGTCTTAGTGCTTTTTTCTTACGTATCAGCTTAGTTGCGGAATGCGCTACCTGATTTTATCCGTACCTATGAGTTTACTGGTTTTAAAAGAGAATCCAGGGCCGCATTTCGTACAGCGGCTTTTCTTTTGAATGACTATATCTTTAAATATTATGTATTTAGTATGTATCTGTATATGCTATGTATTTATGCTATGTCTCGAAGACATTAGCTCTTGTTGTTATTCTGAAATTCGAGATGAAATAAAGTTTATGCATGTATGTATGTTACCTTTGGCAGGGCGCATGCGCACACTTTGTAATCTGCGACTCCAGTGCTTACCATATGAGAGATAAAATGAAGTTTCCCTTGAATATATAAGCCATCGTATTCTTACACTATATTGACAAGGGCGGTTTGGAGCTGTGAGTAGGCGTGGGATTTGTCACATATGGTTTAGGGGCCGACATATCTCTCCCTCAATGCCGTACCGGGAGGCAAGGTCGGTAGCAGAAAGCAGCGAAGGGCCAACTGCGTCCAAAAGCGATCGCACGGGCCGAAATCCCGGGATGACTCGTTTGGTACGACGCTCCAGCGCCGGATGTCTGGAGGTACTGCGTTTTTCTCTCTTGTTCAAAGATTCCGTCAGCGCATGCGTAAATGTTCTGTGGCTCTCCGATACCCTAGCCTACCAAAAAAATTAACATGCTGGTCTTTACCAGCAATTGACATTTCAGTTCACGATTCTACAGCCATAAGCGTAACGTAAGAACCTTGCGTGTCTGGTCTTCTCGAGACAGAGGTGAGAGATGGTTTCATGCAGACTGGGAGGCCTAAAATGCTTTGTTGTCAGCATGGCGGTTCACGAGTGAAGTTGTCTCTCTGGCCTTTCTGTGGACAAATTCCAGGACCTACCGATACAATTTGGGCAAGTTCTGAAAGCTAAAATCTTCAATCGATGCGGTATTTTGCTGGTAGGACTGGGTGGCCCGACACTTATGAAAAAAATACACAAAATAAGAATCGGGAGTCTTCCCTTGTCATGAAATGGCAGAATTACCCAGAATTCTTTTTGGGCATGAGCGAGGCAACCCTAAGAAGCACAGGACTGGCCCTCGTCGAATGGCTGAAGCGAGGCCAGAGGAAAAGACTTCTAGCCAGATACTCAGAAGTAGGCCTGGTGTGTGCTGTTAACGTAGAGTTTGGATTTCCAAACAAGTTTTGATCACAGAAAATTGGCGAGAAAGTTGTGCTTTCATTTGGCTGTAATCCTCGTGTCAAAGAAACGGTATAATGTAAATAAGAGAATAACGAGATTTATATTTGCAGATCACCTGTCCTCATACTACTAAAGTCAAACTCTACATCTCTATGCTATAAGCGCATTCAAAATTTCTTCATATTACTTTATAATAGTATGATTTTTTTTTTTTTGGAAAGAAAAGGGTTTTTCTGCTTATGTGAAAAATACGTCTTCTTTCCCGTCGTCTTCTTATACATGATCTTCGCGGAAATTACATTCTGCCCCTCAATAAACCTAGAACAACCAGTTATGGTCTTAGTGCTTTTTTCTTACGTATCAGCTTAGTTGCGGAATGCGCTACCTGATTTTATCCGTACCTATGAGTTTACTGGTTTTAAAAGAGAATCCAGGGCCGCATTTCGTACAGCGGCTTTTCTTTTGAATGACTATATCTTTAAATATTATGTATTTAGTATGTATCTGTATATGCTATGTATTTATGCTATGTCTCGAAGACATTAGCTCTTGTTGTTATTCTGAAATTCGAGATGAAATAAAGTTTATGCATGTATGTATGTTACCTTTGGCAGGGCGCATGCGCACACTTTGTAATCTGCGACTCCAGTGCTTACCATATGAGAGATAAAATGAAGTTTCCCTTGAATATATAAGCCATCGTATTCTTACACTATATTGACAAGGGCGGTTTGGAGCTGTGAGTAGGCGTGGGATTTGTCACATATGGTTTAGGGGCCGACATATCTCTCCCTCAATGCCGTACCGGGAGGCAAGGTCGGTAGCAGAAAGCAGCGAAGGGCCAACTGCGTCCAAAAGCGATCGCACGGGCCGAAATCCCGGGATGACTCGTTTGGTACGACGCTCCAGCGCCGGATGTCTGGAGGTACTGCGTTTTTCTCTCTTGTTCAAAGATTCCGTCAGCGCATGCGTAAATGTTCTGTGGCTCTCCGATACCCTAGCCTACCAAAAAAATTAACATGCTGGTCTTTACCAGCAATTGACATTTCAGTTCACGATTCTACAGCCATAAGCGTAACGTAAGAACCTTGCGTGTCTGGTCTTCTCGAGACAGAGGTGAGAGATGGTTTCATGCAGACTGGGAGGCCTAAAATGCTTTGTTGTCAGCATGGCGGTTCACGAGTGAAGTTGTCTCTCTGGCCTTTCTGTGGACAAATTCCAGGACCTACCGATACAATTTGGGCAAGTTCTGAAAGCTAAAAACTTCAATCGATGCGGTATTTTGCTGGTAGGACTGGGTGGCCCGACACTTATGAAAAAAATACACAAAATAAGAATCGGGAGTCTTCCCTTGTCATGAAATGGCAGAATTACCCAGAATTCTTTTTGGGCATGAGCGAGGCAACCCTAAGAAGCACAGGACTGGCCCTCGTCGAATGGCTGAAGCGAGGCCAGAGGAAAAGACTTATAGCCAGATACTCAGAAGTAGGCCTGGTGTGTGCTGTTAACGTAGAGTTTGGATTTCCAAACAAGTTTTGATCACAGAAAATTGGCGAGAAAGTTGTGCTTTCATTTGGCTGTAATCCTCGTGTCAAAGAAACGGTATAATGTAAATAAGAGAATAACGAGATTTATATTTGCAGATCACCTGTCCTCATACTACTAAAGTCAAACTCTACATCTCTATGCTATAAGCGCATTCAAAATTTCTTCATATTACTTTATAATAGTATGATTTTTTTTTTTTTGGAAAGAAAAGGGTTTTTCTGCTTATGTGAAAAATACGTCTTCTTTCCCGTCGTCTTCTTATACATGATCTTCGCGGAAATTACATTCTGTCCCTCAATAAACCTAGAACAACCAGTTATGGTCTTAGTGCTTTTTTCTTACGTATCAGCTTAGTTGCGGAATGCGCTACCTGATTTTATCCGTACCTATGAGTTTACTGGTTTTAAAAGAGAATCCAGGGCCGCATTTCGTACAGCGGCTTTTCTTTTGAATGACTATATCTTTAAATATTATGTATTTAGTATGTATCTGTATATGCTATGTATTTATGCTATGTCTCGAAGACATTAGCTCTTGTTGTTATTCTGAAATTCGAGATGAAATAAAGTTTATGCATGTATGTATGTTACCTTTGGCAGGGCGCATGCGCACACTTTGTAATCTGCGACTCCAGTGCTTACCATATGAGAGATAAAATGAAGTTTCCCTTGAATATATAAGCCATCGTATTCTTACACTATATTGACAAGGGCGGTTTGGAGCTGTGAGTAGGCGTGGGATTTGTCACATATGGTTTAGGGGCCGACATATCTCTCCCTCAATGCCGTACCGGGAGGCAAGGTCGGTAGCAGAAAGCAGCGAAGGGCCAACTGCGTCCAAAAGCGATCGCACGGGCCGAAATCCCGGGATGACTCGTTTGGTACGACGCTCCAGCGCCGGATGTCTGGAGGTACTGCGTTTTTCTCTCTTGTTCAAAGATTCCGTCAGCGCATGCGTAAATGTTCTGTGGCTCTCCGATACCCTAGCCTACCAAAAAAATTAACATGCTGGTCTTTACCAGCAATTGACATTTCAGTTCACGATTCTACAGCCATAAGCGTAACGTAAGAACCTTGCGTGTCTGGTCTTCTCGAGACAGAGGTGAGAGATGGTTTCATGCAGACTGGGAGGCCTAAAATGCTTTGTTGTCAGCATGGCGGTTCACGAGTGAAGTTGTCTCTCTGGCCTTTCTGTGGACAAATTCCAGGACCTACCGATACAATTTGGGCAAGTTCTGAAAGCTAAAATCTTCAATCGATGCGGTATTTTGCTGGTAGGACTGGGTGGCCCGACACTTATGAAAAAAATACACAAAATAAGAATCGGGAGTCTTCCCTTGTCATGAAATGGCAGAATTACCCAGAATTCTTTTTGGGCATGAGCGAGGCAACCCTAAGAAGCACAGGACTGGCCCTCGTCGAATGGCTGAAGCGAGGCCAGAGGAAAAGACTTCTAGCCAGATACTCAGAAGTAGGCCTGGTGTGTGCTGTTAACGTAGAGTTTGGATTTCCAAACAAGTTTTGATCACAGAAAATTGGCGAGAAAGTTGTGCTTTCATTTGGCTGTAATCCTCGTGTCAAAGAAACGGTATAATGTAAATAAGAGAATAACGAGATTTATATTTGCAGATCACCTGTCCTCATACTACTAAAGTCAAACTCTACATCTCTATGCTATAAGCGCATTCAAAATTTCTTCATATTACTTTATAATAGTATGATTTTTTTTTTTTTGGAAAGAAAAGGGTTTTTCTGCTTATGTGAAAAATACGTCTTCTTTCCCGTCGTCTTCTTATACATGATCTTCGCGGAAATTACATTCTGCCCCTCAATAAACCTAGAACAACCAGTTATGGTCTTAGTGCTTTTTTCTTACGTATCAGCTTAGTTGCGGAATGCGCTACCTGATTTTATCCGTACCTATGAGTTTACTGGTTTTAAAAGAGAATCCAGGGCCGCATTTCGTACAGCGGCTTTTCTTTTGAATGACTATATCTTTAAATATTATGTATTTAGTATGTATCTGTATATGCTATGTATTTATGCTATGTCTCGAAGACATTAGCTCTTGTTGTTATTCTGAAATTCGAGATGAAATAAAGTTTATGCATGTATGTATGTTACCTTTGGCAGGGCGCATGCGCACACTTTGTAATCTGCGACTCCAGTGCTTACCATATGAGAGATAAAATGAAGTTTCCCTTGAATATATAAGCCATCGTATTCTTACACTATATTGACAAGGGCGGTTTGGAGCTGTGAGTAGGCGTGGGATTTGTCACATATGGTTTAGGGGCCGACATATCTCTCCCTCAATGCCGTACCGGGAGGCAAGGTCGGTAGCAGAAAGCAGCGAAGGGCCAACTGCGTCCAAAAGCGATCGCACGGGCCGAAATCCCGGGATGACTCGTTTGGTACGACGCTCCAGCGCCGGATGTCTGGAGGTACTGCGTTTTTCTCTCTTGTTCAAAGATTCCGTCAGCGCATGCGTAAATGTTCTGTGGCTCTCCGATACCCTAGCCTACCAAAAAAATTAACATGCTGGTCTTTACCAGCAATTGACATTTCAGTTCACGATTCTACAGCCATAAGCGTAACGTAAGAACCTTGCGTGTCTGGTCTTCTCGAGACAGAGGTGAGAGATGGTTTCATGCAGACTGGGAGGCCTAAAATGCTTTGTTGTCAGCATGGCGGTTCACGAGTGAAGTTGTCTCTCTGGCCTTTCTGTGGACAAATTCCAGGACCTACCGATACAATTTGGGCAAGTTCTGAAAGCTAAAATCTTCAATCGATGCGGTATTTTGCTGGTAGGACTGGGTGGCCCGACACTTATGAAAAAAATACACAAAATAAGAATCGGGAGTCTTCCCTTGTCATGAAATGGCAGAATTACCCAGAATTCTTTTTGGGCATGAGCGAGGCAACCCTAAGAAGCACAGGACTGGCCCTCGTCGAATGGCTGAAGCGAGGCCAGAGGAAAAGACTTCTAGCCAGATACTCAGAAGTAGGCCTGGTGTGTGCTGTTAACGTAGAGTTTGGATTTCCAAACAAGTTTTGATCACAGAAAATTGGCGAGAAAGTTGTGCTTTCATTTGGCTGTAATCCTCGTGTCAAAGAAACGGTATAATGTAAATAAGAGAATAACGAGATTTATATTTGCAGATCACCTGTCCTCATACTACTAAAGTCAAACTCTACATCTCTATGCTATAAGCGCATTCAAAATTTCTTCATATTACTTTATAATAGTATGATTTTTTTTTTTTTGGAAAGAAAAGGGTTTTTCTGCTTATGTGAAAAATACGTCTTCTTTCCCGTCGTCTTCTTATACATGATCTTCGCGGAAATTACATTCTGCCCCTCAATAAACCTAGAACAACCAGTTATGGTCTTAGTGCTTTTTTCTTACGTATCAGCTTAGTTGCGGAATGCGCTACCTGATTTTATCCGTACCTATGAGTTTACTGGTTTTAAAAGAGAATCCAGGGCCGCATTTCGTACAGCGGCTTTTCTTTTGAATGACTATATCTTTAAATATTATGTATTTAGTATGTATCTGTATATGCTATGTATTTATGCTATGTCTCGAAGACATTAGCTCTTGTTGTTATTCTGAAATTCGAGATGAAATAAAGTTTATGCATGTATGTATGTTACCTTTGGCAGGGCGCATGCGCACACTTTGTAATCTGCGACTCCAGTGCTTACCATATGAGAGATAAAATGAAGTTTCCCTTGAATATATAAGCCATCGTATTCTTACACTATATTGACAAGGGCGGTTTGGAGCTGTGAGTAGGCGTGGGATTTGTCACATATGGTTTAGGGGCCGACATATCTCTCCCTCAATGCCGTACCGGGAGGCAAGGTCGGTAGCAGAAAGCAGCGAAGGGCCAACTGCGTCCAAAAGCGATCGCACGGGCCGAAATCCCGGGATGACTCGTTTGGTACGACGCTCCAGCGCCGGATGTCTGGAGGTACTGCGTTTTTCTCTCTTGTTCAAAGATTCCGTCAGCGCATGCGTAAATGTTCTGTGGCTCTCCGATACCCTAGCCTACCAAAAAAATTAACATGCTGGTCTTTACCAGCAATTGACATTTCAGTTCACGATTCTACAGCCATAAGCGTAACGTAAGAACCTTGCGTGTCTGGTCTTCTCGAGACAGAGGTGAGAGATGGTTTCATGCAGACTGGGAGGCCTAAAATGCTTTGTTGTCAGCATGGCGGTTCACGAGTGAAGTTGTCTCTCTGGCCTTTCTGTGGACAAATTCCAGGACCTACCGATACAATTTGGGCAAGTTCTGAAAGCTAAAAACTTCAATCGATGCGGTATTTTGCTGGTAGGACTGGGTGGCCCGACACTTATGAAAAAAATACACAAAATAAGAATCGGGAGTCTTCCCTTGTCATGAAATGGCAGAATTACCCAGAATTCTTTTTGGGCATGAGCGAGGCAACCCTAAGAAGCACAGGACTGGCCCTCGTCGAATGGCCGAAGCGAGGCCAGAGGAAAAGACTTATAGCCAGATACTCAGAAGTAGGCCTGGTGTGTGCTGTTAACGTAGAGTTTGGATTTCCAAACAAGTTTTGATCACAGAAAATTGGCGAGAAAGTTGTGCTTTCATTTGGCTGTAATCCTCGTGTCAAAGAAACGGTATAATGTAAATAAGAGAATAACGAGATTTATATTTGCAGATCACCTGTCCTCATACTACTAAAGTCAAACTCTACATCTCTATGCTATAAGCGCATTCAAAATTTCTTCATATTACTTTATAATAGTATGATTTTTTTTTTTTTGGAAAGAAAAGGGTTTTTCTGCTTATGTGAAAAATACGTCTTCTTTCCCGTCGTCTTCTTATACATGATCTTCGCGGAAATTACATTCTGTCCCTCAATAAACCTAGAACAACCAGTTATGGTCTTAGTGCTTTTTTCTTACGTATCAGCTTAGTTGCGGAATGCGCTACCTGATTTTATCCGTACCTATGAGTTTACTGGTTTTAAAAGAGAATCCAGGGCCGCATTTCGTACAGCGGCTTTTCTTTTGAATGACTATATCTTTAAATATTATGTATTTAGTATGTATCTGTATATGCTATGTATTTATGCTATGTCTCGAAGACATTAGCTCTTGTTGTTATTCTGAAATTCGAGATGAAATAAAGTTTATGCATGTATGTATGTTACCTTTGGCAGGGCGCATGCGCACACTTTGTAATCTGCGACTCCAGTGCTTACCATATGAGAGATAAAATGAAGTTTCCCTTGAATATATAAGCCATCGTATTCTTACACTATATTGACAAGGGCGGTTTGGAGCTGTGAGTAGGCGTGGGATTTGTCACATATGGTTTAGGGGCCGACATATCTCTCCCTCAATGCCGTACCGGGAGGCAAGGTCGGTAGCAGAAAGCAGCGAAGGGCCAACTGCGTCCAAAAGCGATCGCACGGGCCGAAATCCCGGGATGACTCGTTTGGTACGACGCTCCAGCGCCGGATGTCTGGAGGTACTGCGTTTTTCTCTCTTGTTCAAAGATTCCGTCAGCGCATGCGTAAATGTTCTGTGGCTCTCCGATACCCTAGCCTACCAAAAAAATTAACATGCTGGTCTTTACCAGCAATTGACATTTCAGTTCACGATTCTACAGCCATAAGCGTAACGTAAGAACCTTGCGTGTCTGGTCTTCTCGAGACAGAGGTGAGAGATGGTTTCATGCAGACTGGGAGGCCTAAAATGCTTTGTTGTCAGCATGGCGGTTCACGAGTGAAGTTGTCTCTCTGGCCTTTCTGTGGACAAATTCCAGGACCTACCGATACAATTTGGGCAAGTTCTGAAAGCTAAAATCTTCAATCGATGCGGTATTTTGCTGGTAGGACTGGGTGGCCCGACACTTATGAAAAAAATACACAAAATAAGAATCGGGAGTCTTCCCTTGTCATGAAATGGCAGAATTACCCAGAATTCTTTTTGGGCATGAGCGAGGCAACCCTAAGAAGCACAGGACTGGCCCTCGTCGAATGGCTGAAGCGAGGCCAGAGGAAAAGACTTCTAGCCAGATACTCAGAAGTAGGCCTGGTGTGTGCTGTTAACGTAGAGTTTGGATTTCCAAACAAGTTTTGATCACAGAAAATTGGCGAGAAAGTTGTGCTTTCATTTGGCTGTAATCCTCGTGTCAAAGAAACGGTATAATGTAAATAAGAGAATAACGAGATTTATATTTGCAGATCACCTGTCCTCATACTACTAAAGTCAAACTCTACATCTCTATGCTATAAGCGCATTCAAAATTTCTTCATATTACTTTATAATAGTATGATTTTTTTTTTTTTGGAAAGAAAAGGGTTTTTCTGCTTATGTGAAAAATACGTCTTCTTTCCCGTCGTCTTCTTATACATGATCTTCGCGGAAATTACATTCTGCCCCTCAATAAACCTAGAACAACCAGTTATGGTCTTAGTGCTTTTTTCTTACGTATCAGCTTAGTTGCGGAATGCGCTACCTGATTTTATCCGTACCTATGAGTTTACTGGTTTTAAAAGAGAATCCAGGGCCGCATTTCGTACAGCGGCTTTTCTTTTGAATGACTATATCTTTAAATATTATGTATTTAGTATGTATCTGTATATGCTATGTATTTATGCTATGTCTCGAAGACATTAGCCCTTGTTGTTATTCTGAAATTCGAGATGAAATAAAGTTTATGCATGTATGTATGTTACCTTTGGCAGGGCGCATGCGCACACTTTGTAATCTGCGACTCCAGTGCTTACCATATGAGAGATAAAATGAAGTTTCCCTTGAATATATAAGCCATCGTATTCTTACACTATATTGACAAGGGCGGTTTGGAGCTGTGAGTAGGCGTGGGATTTGTCACATATGGTTTAGGGGGCCGACATATCTCTCCCTCAATGCCGTACCGGGAGGCAAGGTCGGTAGCAGAAAGCAGCGAAGGGCCAACTGCGTCCAAAAGCGATCGCACGGGCCGAAATCCCGGGATGACTCGTTTGGTACGACGCTCCAGCGCCGGATGTCTGGAGGTACTGCGTTTTTCTCTCTTGTTCAAAGATTCCGTCAGCGCATGCGTAAATGTTCTGTGGCTCTCCGATACCCTAGCCTACCAAAAAAATTAACATGCTGGTCTTTACCAGCAATTGACATTTCAGTTCACGATTCTACAGCCATAAGCGTAACGTAAGAACCTTGCGTGTCTGGTCTTCTCGAGACAGAGGTGAGAGATGGTTTCATGCAGACTGGGAGGCCTAAAATGCTTTGTTGTCAGCATGGCGGTTCACGAGTGAAGTTGTCTCTCTGGCCTTTCTGTGGACAAATTCCAGGACCTACCGATACAATTTGGGCAAGTTCTGAAAGCTAAAAACTTCAATCGATGCGGTATTTTGCTGGTGTTCCGCGAACACGTTCGTGATGTTGAGAAGAATGTCAAGGATGCATCTAAGCCAGTCGCGGGTCATTTTAATCTCACTAAGCACTCCAAAAAACACATTGCTATCTCGGGCTTTTCCCTACATCTAGGTACGACGGAAAGCCGCAAGAATTTGGAAGAAAAATTCATCTTCCAAATCGGCATCCTTAATCCTTAACGAACGCTTTTCATTTAACTAATGTAATCCTATTTTTCACGTTGCCCTGTTACCACCAATAGCGTAGCTCCTACTCTACTGTTAAAACTACACGTAACCCACAATTCCTCGATTCGCTCTGGCGAAGGGCTAATACGGATGATGATAAAATTAATAAATGGAGGTAAATAGATATAGATGAAGGTAAATGTATATGGATGACTGAATATTGGGGAATTAAATAATTTAGCGTGTCTTACGTAGTTGGGGACTCGTGGTGGGTATAAACGTGAGATCTTTGCCCTCCCGGGCTTATCTCTGTCGTCAAAATACTTTCAACAGGATTGTTAAAAATAGTTCATAAGTTGATTTAGGGAGCTGATTTAGGGAAGAAGGTTCTTAATTTTGAGCAGATGGTTAGAAGAAAGTCGTCGTTAGGCAGCACGTAAAAAGGATGGTTATACAAGATAAAACTTTGTGATGGGTGACTATATGTCATAGTGGCATGATTTATATATACCGTGTCTGTTGTTGCGGAGTTCCCCAGCCTTCTCACGGCTCTCTGACGTTCTCTCCCCAGGCTCTCGAAAAGGAAGATGGCTGACATGGAAGACTTTTTGTTTGGCAGTGATTTGGAGGATAGCGATGATGAGTCTAAAGCAGCGTCCAAAACGAACAAGGAATCAGAGCGTGAAGCTCAACTGAATGAATTGTTTGGTGATTCACCCAGTGAAGGAGAAGACGAACTGGAACATGCAGCTTCTGATGAGGAGGAAAGCGGTGGAGAAACTCAGAATGAAGTAGGAAACAAAACTTCAATTCAAGAATACGAGGAGGAGGAAGACGAAAGCGAGGTAAAATTTGAAGAAGATAATCCACTGAAAATCAGAATACCCGTGACACTTCAGCTTAATTTTTAAAGCACCCCCTAAATTCTGACAATGGTCAGAAGCTGTTTCTATACATGTATGCAACTGCCCAAACGGTCGAAAACTCAAGTTCCTTTGTCTGCCAAAAAGTCTTAAGACCAATGTTGTAAGATGTTACACATTCTCCTCTGGTGGCCTATCCTGATAAATGTTGTTAAGAGTTGTCGGCAAACATTGAAACGGGTAACAAATCGGTAGCCTCGCAGCTCTTACAAGGTCTCACCTGATTGGAGACCACCCTAACCCTTAACAAAAGAACAAATAACAGAAACAATGGACCCTAGGCCTAAAACCTAACCCTTTTGTTTTAGGCCTAGGGTCCATTGTTTCTGTTATTTGTTCTTTTGTTAAGGGTTAGGGTGGTCTCCAATCAGGTGAGACCTTGTAAGAGCTGCGAGGTGACCCTAACAAATTGCCCATTGCTACCAAACTAACATACATGCATTGCATTATTATCTTTCTCACTGGAACGTTATTTCTTTATTTTTATTTTTTATTATTTTATTTTATTTGTTCCTCCAATCCCTAAATAATACATAATTAAGTGGATATAGGTTTGAAAAAAGAAAAAATAAATAAATAAAAATAAATAAATAAATAAATAAATAAACAAACAAGGAGACTGGGACATTACACCATGACTACTATTGTATTACCATAATGCCTTCATCATCGCATTGAATCACAATACAATGTGTAGCCCACTGACAAGTGGGACATTTTGTCGAAGAATCTAGATATTAAATGACTTAGCTCGCCATGAGATTTCAGTGTTCTGGTTGATAAGTGTTGCACTGTGCATTCTTAATTAATCCATGGCAAGTCCCCAGGTGGTAGGAATTGCCATGGATCTTCTTGTACAAAGTACAGTGTATTACCCTTATGTGTCGACATAGGGAAACACAAGGGAATCATGAACTTGAATTGAAGAGATGTGAAAGACATTATTTTCTTTGAACTTCAGAATGAAGCATTTTAAGATTTTAGATTATTGCTGTTCTGAAAGTTTACTTAAGCAATAGTGAAAGGAAAGCCTGAAAATTCAGGTATTCGAATGGGACTTGAATGCCTCATATCTGTGTGCTGACTACCAATAAGCTTTCATGCCATCCGGGAGTGGGTCATTTCATGAGTTTGTAGTAAACCTGTTAAAAGCCCTTAAAGTGCCCCTGTGACCAAAAAAATCAATCCTTATTTTCCTTTGGATTTCAAGTCTATGTTAACTAAACACTTTAAACAACCAAAGTTTTCAGCCTTGATTTCAAAAAGACACTTGTTTACTTAACTGGAATTTTCCTATTTAATGGTCCGTGATTTCTAACTTTACGATCTTGAGAGGGCTGCATTGAGGAGATTTGTTTAAAAGATTAATTCTATGGAATCTTCTATTACAACCAGGATAATAGGAAGCAAAAACTTCAAACACAGCTGTCATCCACTGATTTATTTGGAGATGATGATGAGCTTTCATCGGATGAAGAACAGGTGAGTCAAGCCTTAAAAATACTGGGAAAGTTATTATTGTTTGCTCTGTAATACATCTCAGAAAAATTATGTTTTTGCTTCTTAGATACAACAAGCCTATTTTGGAGAATGTTTCCACTTAGGTGTACCTTTTTACCACAATATGTAAAATATTGTTTTTAGTTTTTTCTAACTTCTGATCTGCCACCATAAATAGGAATCAGGCAAGAAATACCTAAGCCAGTTTTATAATAGACCCATAGGCACACTTTGGATTACTGAGCACCTGTGTGTATGTATGTACACAGCTGAGGTAGTTTTGTTGTTAACTGACTAAATCAGCTGCACCTAAGCAATAGAAAGTAAACTTAGTTATGTTTTTTCAGCAAGAACAGAAGGAAAGAAAAATTTCAGAGGAAGATGAACAGGTGGATGAACAGGAGGATGAACAGGCAGATGAACAGGTGGATGGGGGCGAGGTTCAAGCTGGCGACGCCGAAGATGTTACAAGAGATGATGAAGAAGAAGAGGAAACACGTATTGATGTCACAATTCCCTACTGCAGATTCTCACTTGGCTCTGAGCTTTATTTTGTTAAGATGCCAAACTTTCTAAGTATTGAGCGCAAGCCATTTGATCCTTCATCCTTTGAAGATGAAATGGAAGAGGATGAAGTATTAGATGAAGAAGGACGAGCCAGGCTAAAACTTAAGGTTAGCCTTAGTGGTGTTTGTTTTCCTCAAGGTTTAGAATGGGTTCATAATCTTTACAATCCTTAAAGATCTTCCAAGATCTTCCAGACCCTCTGAAGATCCTTTAAGATGAACGTATTTTCAAGATCAGGAAAAAATGCTTTAGGAATCCTTGGTTAGCCTTCATTCTTTTAGGAAATAAAAATATTTTCAATTAGTAGACTTTTATTTGGGATTTGAAGAATTAAAATCTTAATGCCCAGTTTAAACATTTCTGATAATTTTCTTCCTGTCACAACACTAGCATGGTTTATGTTGAAGGTCCCTTACTACATGTAAGGACTAACAGTAATAATATATAACTATTATTTGTCTGTGGTAAGCCAGAGTAAAACCTACATAATCAAGTCAGGTAGGAAAGGGTTAAACAAGGGTATTTTCCTTTCAGGTAGAGAATACAATTCGTTGGAGATTCAGAAAAGACAAGGATGGAAATGAGGTCAAAGAGAGTAATGCAAGAGTAGTGCGTTGGTCTGATGGGTCAACTTCACTGTTATTGGGGGAAGTATTTGATGTTCATAAGAACAACATCGATGGCAATTTTAACCATCTCTTTGTACAACAGGTTTGTGCAATCAAGTATTGTTGATAAATCCTTTGGAACAGACAATAAAAATATAATGACATGTAATAATAATAATAATAATAATAATAATAATAATAATAATAATAATAATTATTATTATTATTATTATTACTATTATTATTTGTTGGTAGTTAGGTGGGTTTAATAATAATTAGTGATGGAATATTCTGATGTCAGTTAAGGTACTGTACATGTAATACTTGAAATCTGCACAAGCTACCAATAGTAATGGTAAAGTTAATTACTGGCCTGGCAGAGGGGCAAGAATATTCCCTGTTTGAACTTTAGGGAGCAGCAAGAAAACATGTTTTCAAATTTCCATACATTAATTTTTTCTTGTAACAGACAGATGTGAAGACTGGGGGAAGAGAAACAGAAACTGATGTTTGGAAAATTGAATACCCTCATTTTAACCCATTGACATCTGAGGGTTGAGACTGTCTAACGCCAGACGATTTTACTCGTTAATTGGGGGGGGGGGGGGTGTCCGAGGTTGCTTGAGGTGTGAATGGGTTAATACTGCAGCTGTATCCCTCAGATTTTAATGGGTTGTTTTTGGATGCAGTAAAACATCATTGCCATTCAAGGATTACACAGTTAACAACAATAATACAACTATTAAATAATTTCATATTGAAATATTTCCCCCCCCCCCCCCCTTCCCTTTGCCCTCCCTTTGATGAGTAAAATTGTCTGGTGTTAGAGTAAAATCTATTAAGTCTCACTCCCAGGGGTCAATGGGTTAATCAAGTATCAGAGTGTTTAGGTATTTAGGTACAAAAATTGTACTATTGTGGCCACTATGAACTTTTGTCTAAGTGTCAACTGTGCTGGGGCTCTAACTAGGGACACTGCACAGAAATCAAATCAAATCAACTCATATCAAATTGGAGGATGATTTTTGAGAAGAGGGGAAAACAAGAGGACCCAGAGAAAAACCTCTGAGCAAAGTAGAGAACCAACAAACTCAACCCACA
>OX421451.1:45468015-45470515 GCA_949126865.1 Montipora capitata | reverse complement strand
CAAGTGTCGATGAAGGAGGGTCACAGAGAAAGAAGAAAAAGATTCGACAGATTGTAGAAAGTGATGAAGAAAGTGATTAGTACTTACAATGCAAATTCAACCAAACATTTTGGTGTGAGATATTTATGAATTTGAAGCAAGAGTCTAGAAGTCAATCAACTCTAAAGAAGGTTGCAAGTCTTGATCACAAGGGCAGGAACTCAGTTTTGTTTCTACCATCTGGTGTACTGGTGTAACAAGTGATGTTACTTTGAGTTGATCGAAACATCATTTTGCACATTTGTACATTCATCCATGAACTTTGGCAAAGGCTCTTAACTGGGTACCAAAATTGCATTGATCATGACTGGTGTTGACCCTCATTCAGACATATCAGCAATACACGAAGCATCTTTAATTTGGAACTTTAAATACTTTAATTCTTAGTTAGTTTTAGTATTGTCAGAAAGGTGTAAAATAACAGTTTGAGGCCTATGATCACCTGTGTCTATTTCTTTCTTATGGTTTATTTTTTAAAGAAAGTCTTGAGGAGAAAGGGCAAAATAATTTTCACCTGTTTGGGAAATTTATGCAAGCGAACATATCTTGACACCAGGTGCATTTTAACACATTAAAAAGTCTGTGAAAATTCCTTGTCTATGATGCAGCTGTGTTAAATGTAGAGTGAGAAAGATCATCTTACTGTAGAACATCTAACATCTATAACATCCAGGATGTTTCATTTCAGCACAAATCAAGATAGCAAAATCTCTGATGGAAGATTCAGCTTGTTCCTGGTCCTCATGGTACTTTGAAATGCTTGTTTGGCAAATTGGCCAATGTTTTTGTGCCAAAGCAAGTGAAAAGTATCCACTTGTTCTCATAGAGTCAGTACAGGGGTGCAGTGGTGAGAGCACTCGCCTCCCACTAATGTGGCCCGGGTTCGATTCCAGACTCTGCGTCGTATGTTGGCTGAGTTTGTTGGTTCTCCTCTCTGCACTGAGAGGTTTTTCTCCGGTTACTACGGTTTTCCCCTGGTCTCAAAAACCAACATTATTTTGATTTGATTTGACTTGATTTATGTTGATTGTTAATTTCAGTTCACAGTGTTCCCATTTAGTGCTCCAGCGCTAGAATGACTTGACACTTAAATAAAGTTCCTTTCCTTTCCTTTTACATCATTTTAAACAATTACGTTGTTACCCTTTCATTACGAACACACATTGGTAAACGTTTTCTTTCTTTTTTCTTTCTTTCTTTCTAAATATTTTCTTTCTGAATGGCATAGATAATGCTAATGGTTTTTTTAAAATATAAAATATGACTTAAAGAATTGCAAGATTTAGGGCTAACATATCATTTTAAGATGGAACTTCAATTTCTTGTTAATTGATGTTGGTATAATTATTATGGCCTTTCTAAAAAAGAGCAGTTTTATTTGGCACAGCACTACAAAATCAAAGCTGTAGTGCAAATCACACAACCCCAATGCTCTTAATTTCTGTATGCACAACACAGCTGTCTCAGGCAATTAAATAGAATACCCAAGCACTTCTTGCCCAAAATAAGCTCCTTACCTGAACAGCCTTTCAGAAAATCTGCATACCGGTATATGTCTGAAGGGATAACCAGCTATTTCACTGACACATTACCGTCCTTGATTTCACTTAACAGGGCCCTTCCAATAAATTATTTTCACGTAGCATAAGACATGGCAAGCCACCTTAATTTCCAAATTTTAGGGTCATTCGCTGAGTCTCAACACCTATTCTTTTGTCTTTATATTTTAATGGCAGTACATTTTGAAATTTCACTTCTTTATGGGGGTGTATGTGTTCCCAGTAAAATCTGTTGTCAGGTTGAATCTGTTTTTGCCTAGGTTAAATTGGCTATGCTCATTTTACCTGGCTTGAATGTGCACTCAACCTAGTTTAAAGTAGCTATCAACCCCACAGAAAGGATTGGCAACACCTATCGCTTTCCTCAAGCTCTGTCTAACACATGTTAATGTTTCATATCATCTTATCAGTTTCTGTATTCGCACACGTATCTATTCAGTCTCAACATTACAACATAGAAAGGGGACAAAGAACTGTACTGTGAACTTAACAGTACTCAAACTTGGACCCTCCAGGTCTTCACCACTACATTACAACCATGAACATGCTCAACCCAACACAGTTCTTTTCATTATTTACTTTTCTATAATAAGTCAATATTGATATTCATGAATAATAACCAAAAGCAATCCTAACCTGATGGTAGTTTTCCTTAAGGCTTAATTTAGGCTCCAAAAATGTTTCTTCAATTTATATGAGTGCGTATTCAACCTAGGTAAAATGAGGATCACCAATTTAACGTGAAAACGGATTTTACGGGCAACACTCCCGTGAGAATTTAATTTCTCTGAGAGTTCATCTCAGTTATCCCTGTAAGCCTTTATACAATTCCGGCTTAGTTCATAACATACAATTCGGGAGGAAAGAACAAACTTACATCACTATAAGATTTCGAATCTGGT
>OX421451.1:45433015-45458015 GCA_949126865.1 Montipora capitata | reverse complement strand
GTAAGGTGTTTTTAAAAAATTACAAACAAATAAGTTCATTCTTGACTCGGACTAATCAGAAAGCACATTCTGCTGACGGAGCAACTGTGGTGAAAAATTGACCAATATAATTTAATCACAAAAATTAATAAAACTTAAGCACTTCACGATGTCCAGGAGAAAGGAAATTCCCAGCTCATTGAGCCAAAAACTCTAAAATATAAAATCATATCTTTTTCAGTCTTCTCTTTATGTACAAACAAAAGAAATACTTAAATTATTGGAGATACCACAATCATTTCCTCCAACAATAAATTTACGGAAGCTGGGTAACCTCATCATAGAAACGAACTTTCTGGCGGCCCGCTCTCCCTGGCGATGATGCCTTTGATTCCTTTAAAAAATGAGTGAAGGATTGGTAAGGACAAATATCGAGATTATTTTCAATAATTCTGTTAACAGTATCTTTATTCTCAATACCTATCGAATGACGTTTCATTGAAATTGTGAGGAAAATTTACATGCTGATCACTGCATGATCAAAGGGGAAAAAATGATCCAAGTACAACTAGCGTGCATTAGATGACGCGTACAACTGTCCCATTAACGGTTAAATCTGGGGTGTTGATACCCAATCAAATTCGAGAATTTTGTAATAGTTACGATTAAAGGTGGTATACTCTACCTCGCTGTAATGATCTGAGGCTCTTTGTTGCAGATAATCTCTTTGCACGGATCGTATGCTATCGATTACCTCTTTATCAACATCCTGTATAAAAGAAATTGGTGGGATTTGAGAACCCCTAACCAAGCCACTTTGGACTGCTTTTGTCTTCTTTGGAAGTATTGTTTAAAAGTTAACCACAAGGCTGACAACTAAACACAAAACTTGAGTGCAAATTAGAGGTTTTCTATAACCCAGCGATGACATTAAAGGGGCAGCGTCACGCTATTTTAGTCAAACTTCAAAACACCAAAAGACGTCCTTGCATCAATGTAAACCGAACAATAATGCTGTAGTTTTGTTGCCAATGACCACTGAAGTGCACTGAAGCTATTTTTTGTTGTTTGCAGCCAAGAATGGAGAGGACGGAAATGGATTAAAGCTTCAAAAACTGGCAAATGTTTTCAAGTTTGGAGACATGAGTGAATGCGAATACTCTTTTGTGCCATAAATATATTTCATATCTTGTCAGTGGGTTGTCAGCAATGTTGTACGTGTGAGCTGAATCGCTCATTTAGATTTTTACCCATTTTTGATACAAAAAACAGCAAATTTAGCATGACAGTGCCCTTTGAATTGACCGTTTGCATCTGATGTTACGGCGTCACCAACATGGCCGTCTCATGACATGGATGTAAACCAAGAATAACATTTACACAATGGTAAAATTTTTATCGTAAAAGAGGACACAAATTACGAAACTAGCAAAAGCAATAGCAAACCTCAAGAGAGCTAAATGACGATGCTTCGCTTTCACTCTTCATTTGTTGCTGCGCAGAAAGTAGCCTAAAGAAACATCAATGAATACACCATATTCGTATTCTCAGTATTGGATTGGAACTACAACGTAGCTTGCGATGGAAGCTATTATGCCGGGGAATATTGTATCACAAAGTATTTGCATTAGCCTCCATTGCGAGCTAGATCCAATCCAATACCGAGAATACAAATGTGGTCATTTCCTTTTGAGTAAAATTTTCCGAAATCCTTCAAGTATTCCCTTGTCTTTATTCACAGTCAAGGCAATTTGTTTTTTATATCCTGAAAACGTGTCAAAAAGCAGGTTTTCAGAACGTGGGGATCCTGGTTTAACAAATGAGGTCCAAAAAGTTTTGGACTTTCAAGAAACACACTCCAGGCTCTTAGCTACTGGCCAAAACCTGCCTATAAGAATAAAGTGTCTAGTTGTGGCATTAAGTTAAATGCAAACCAAGGACTTTTCACCTTTCATCTTTAATGATAGACTTAAGCAAAGGTTAGTAATATTTGTGAGTCATGCAAGTCATACATGCAAGACAAAAATTACTAAGTTAACTCAACTTCGTTCCCAGGGTTTCTCTTCTCTACCTTCATTCAACGACAATGGAGGCAGAGAAGAGATACCCTGGGAATGAGGTTGAAGTAAACAACCTAAAATAATGAGGTTTAGGATTACAGTTTCGGTCACAAATGTTGAATGAATGAATGAATGAATGAATGAATGAATGAATGAATGAATGAATGAATGAATATCTCTTTACTGAGATAAATCAGTGCAGCAAATCAGCACTGCTAACATATACAATATAACAAGACTTGGAACTTTAAGAATTAGATATAAATATCAAGACATCTATTTATAAAAGCTCTCTTGAAATGTTCTGTTTTGACCCTGGGTAGAATATATTCATACTCATGTTTACGAAGAGCCCTGTTATGTTTATCTGGAAGAATTTCATGAAGGCTGTGATTTTCATCTGAAGTTATTTTTTTAAATAGTTCACTGTCTCAACGAAGACGTAACAAAGACGGAAATTTGCCCCCTCTTCCCTTTCAATGTTGATGATTATGGGTCTGAGTTGAAAAATCATACAAAAAAAGGTAAAGGGAGCGAGGGGTACATGTACCTTATTAATAGCTTGGATGCAATTTACATGCTACATTCTAGCGAAGTGTTACAACTAATTATGATCAAAGTTGTAGATTTGGGTAAGGTTGGCCATTATTTAACAATTACTCCATGAGCGCGCGTTGGATATGAGATGATAGATAGCCAACGAGACGCGTAGCGCCGAGTTGGCCAACGAGATATATAGATAGATAGTTGGCCAACGAGATGATAGATGATAGATAGCCAACGAGACGCGTAGCGCCGAGTTGGCTATAATCATCTCATATCCAACAAGCGCGAGTGGAATAATTGTTTTATTAAAAACGCCCCCAAAATATAGAAAACTAGACTGCAATAAAAATAAAATGGGCCAAAAAAACACGCATATGCTTGCCGTGTTTGTAGATCATGGTATAATGGCTCATAACCCATGATGGCTTAGCCAATCAAAACTCTCGAATTGCATTATCCAATGATCCAGTTTTTAATAATTAGAGTTATTCATCATACCTTGCTGATAAATCCGCGAGCTTGACGTGTGAGACACTTTAAATAAGTTTTTAATATGCTTAGCTGTAGAATGTCAAGTCTAAATTAAACCAAACCAAATGTAAGGATGCATTTGACTGACAGTATTCCGGAATAATAATACGTGGAGTGATGATTTAAAACGGTATGTCTTTCGTTTTGAAGAAACAAGGATAATAAAGATATGTTTAAAATAGCATTTAAGCAGGTGTTTGACGATTTTTTAATGTTAATTTCGGTAAAAACGAAGGATTTCTAACTTCTATTCCATGTATTCCTATTCTGGAATACGGTCAATCGAATGCACCCTAAGTGTTAGTTTTAGCTAAGGACTCACATGGCTCACGCAGGCTCGCACTGTTTTACTTTGGGTTAATTAATGTTTGGATGGAGATGCTAAATAGAACTGAAAGGATTAAATGTCACCAGTAATTTGCCACTATTATTAAAAAATTATTGAAAATTACCAATATCTTACTTTTGTAGTGTAAATAATGTTCCTGTTATGTGTTTACACCTGCTGACCAGGCTCTCAAGCTTGGAAGGCTCTTCTTTTAAAAATCTGTGGACAGACATTTTCATTGAGAGGCAGGTACAAAAGTTGGACCAGATCAACTCAGATCGCTCCCCTTGGATCAACGTAAAAAAAAAAGATAAGGCCTTGAGAAATCACCCTAGCCCTAATCTTTAAGCTTACCTTGGTGAAATCAGCACAAACGTCAAATAGTTTTGCTACAAAACCGTTTTTCGCTTCATTAAGTCATTTCATGTACATGGAGCTCATCTGCACAGTGCAAGAGAAAAGCTTTTCCTACAAGCTGTAAGTTTACCGGTAATTTTCCCTCAGTGTCAATTTTAAAACATCCACAAGTTGGCAAAAGGATAAATTGCAAGAGTTAATGAATACAAACACTGGCCAATATTGTAGCACGTTACACTCGCTCAGTATTGAGTAAAATATTTGGCATAACGCGGATCTAAGTGTCATTTCAAGTCAATGCTTCATGGCGAGAAGCATACCATCCAGCCACTTACTTGTCTCCCTGAACAATGACCTCCAGTTCTGATGCCATGTTTGATTTCATTTTGTCATGTAGTTCAGCAAATTCACCTGAGATATGAAATAATTACATTAAATAACTTGAATAGGACCTTTTGATTTTTCTATTTGTCCATTGCTTCAAATGCACCGTATTTACTCATGTATAAGTAGAACTTGGGTACAAGTCGACCTCCCTCCCCCCCCCCCCCCCCCCCCCCATTCTTAACTCATTGATGACTATGTCATCAATGAGGTTTAGGGAGTGTCGACTCGATGGTACTCACTCCTTCCAATTAATCTATTTATTAAAGTCCGATTAAACAGTTTTCCTGTACGTCCCATGCTAAGTTCTACTTCTGTCCCAGGGTCGTTATGCGCCCTTCTGCGGAAGGCTTCAGGGGGTAATAGAAAGGTGCTGTTCTCGGTATGTCTTGGAGAGAATTTTCATTTAATGGCACTGGTTTAACTCTGAAACTTTTTCATTCTGTCCTCAAAGAAAATATGCCTTTGTGGAGTTGGAAAATGGAAAGTCAACATCGTAATTATAAAGGTGAATTTGTGAAAAAAATGAACGTGGAATTAATGAAAGCAACGAGAAATTGCCAACATTTGCTTTGGTTCATTTGAACCGATTGTTGTCATCGGGAGGAAGAACGTAAAAACAGGGAATGGATATTGTATCATCTACAAGCTTAGGTAAGCATATCATTGTGTTGTATGGCATTGATTTTGCTTAAAAAAATACAGACTTTCTACACATTTCTTTCAGTCGCACAAATAGATGGTTATATAGTGCCGTCATCAAATTCTAAAATCAAAATCGTGAGGCGTTCTGTATTTTTACTTATATGAGGTTGAAGATGACCTAGAAGTAATTCATTTTACAAGTTACCAGTTCCACGACGTCTTTCGTTTCGAAAATACAGCATTTTGAATTTCCGAATTGTTCCCTTACGTAAGAACATGATACAGAGCTTTTGGTTTAAAAAAATGTCTATCTTAGCAGTTTGAGTATTTCAAACACGTTGGATGAGTTGATAATGTATTTATCTCATGGGCGAAAAATAAGCACTTTCATCGGAAATTAAAGTGAAGCCCAGACGTTTTCGTCGATTACCGACTGCCAACTTGGTGGACTGGCGTCTCCACACAAAACTCTATAAGTTTCCTGAAACGCTTCAACAAATAAGTCAGAAATGATGTACCTTACAGACTTGATAATTGGAGAGGTGGTTAATGAATGTTAAGTTCTTGACTTTTTTCGTTGAACAGTTTAAAATTTATTTCCCAATTCCATTAGTAGGACTAACGTTCACATGGTTTACGGTACATGGGTAGAAAACATCACTTCACATTACCCTACAGAAGTTAATTCTGTTGAAATACAAAGTGCTACACGGCCAACGTTTTGCAAAAACGTAACTCTTCCTTGTACTTGTACATATTTATTGCCGTGAATTAGAGATCTTCAATTTACCAATTATGGTAAGCAGTGTTAGGGACAGTTTTTTTGCCCCACACCCTTCTGTACCCCCCCCCCCCCCCCCCCCTTCCTTTGAGTGGGTCATGTGACATCAGTGGTGCTCTTTGCAGTTTGTATGTTGAGAAGCAAAGTAGGATAGTTTATCTGCGGGTTTGTTTTCCTGTTGCCTTCCACTGTTGTACATGAGGACTGAACATTCCCAAAAAATACCATATGTAAGGCATTGTTTTCAGTCGCTTGGTTGCTTTGCTTTCTGCTGTAATTCAACATCTCTTTAGTTTGAATTACAAGTTTGTATTTCTGTTATTTCAGCTGCACCAACGAATAGACAAGGCAAACTAACATTAAAAAACACCTTCAGTGCCTAAAGTTTGGTTTGTGGTTTCCTATAACATGCAGCCTTCAATCCACTTTTATGAAACAGAGAGTACATGATGACTCAATTTCAATAAATTGCAATTACAACAATAACATAACCTCTGGGATTAAACTAAGGATGTGTGTCAAAGTCTTCCCAAGACTCTACTGTCTAAGGTTAAAATTAATTTTATCAGCACACAAAAATTTGACTAGTCAAGTCACTTCATTGTTACTTTGCCAATAACCAAAGACAACAACACAAATAAAATACAGGGTTGGAGGATCACCTACTCTTTAGATCAGAAACTTGACGGCTTATGATTGACAACTGATTGTTGAGACTGTCAACTTCAGCAGGGTTTCCAATACATCGTTTCTGAACAACATCTAAACGGACCATCTCCACTTCACTTTCCAGTTCACTAAATCACAAGCAAAACAGTTTTTTATAATTTTCCTTTCAGATGAAAAAAGGAAGGAAAAGGAAAAAGTGTCTGGTCGTTCTAGTGCTGGAGCACTAATTGGGGACAATGTAATTAAAGAAATCAACAATTAACGCACATCAAATCAAATGTTGGTTTTTGAGGAGAGGGGAAAACAGGATAACTCCTGTGAAACCTGAAAAAGATCAAGAGTTCCAAACAATTTTTTCCTTAATTTTCCCAAAACCCTGAAGTCAAATAACTTGACCTGAAGGCTGACCATTAATTTCTGATACAGTGTACCTTGGTCTTAGAAGTTTGAGGTACTGCTTGAAGAACCCTTTCAGTCAAGGGTAAAGTCCTTGATAACAACGTCGATTGATAACTTTATTTACAGCACGCTCTTTTTCAAGAATCATGTCTTGTGAATGTGGCACAGCAAGGGCAATATTAAACTCTTAATGACTGGTCCCAAGGGAAACAGTTCATTTTGTTTCCCGATGTGCAGGGAAACGTTGAAATTCGAGGGAAACAAAATTAACTGTTTCCCGAGGGACCAGTCATTAAGTGATTTGTAATATAGCACAAAAAGAAAAAAGTGCAACGGCAACAGCAATCGTCGGTCAACAATCGCGGGTAACAGTGCACTGTTACCCTCTGACGTCAAAGCTTTTGGACTGTTGCCTGCTCTGAGACTTTTGGCGGGAAACAGTTTTATTGCAAGATGTCATGTGACCTTGAAGTAACCAATGAGAGCATGTACTGCTGGGGGAAAAAATCAGCTATATAACAATGGACCTTGTTACACCAAGTTATGTATGCAGCACAACTGGTGACCCAAAGACTTAAAATAATTCAAAGTGAGTGTTAAAAAGGCGTTTTATGTTGTACCTTATTTGTCTGTTAATATTATTCTTGCTTCTTACATATGCCATCTCATCCATTTGGATCTTCTGTGTACAAGAATTCCCTGAAGATGCTTCAGCTAAAGAAATATTTCAAAAATAATAGTCAATTCTCGTGGCTTTTGAAAGACACGGCATCAGAGGTGAGAAAGTGGATTAAATGTTTATGTATAAAAGGAATTAAAAATGTTAAAATAAGTACTGACAGTAATATTTCTGGAAAGTGATAATTTATTATGTTATGTACTACATGCTTGTTTACCCTAATACCACAAAAATCTGGAACCAGAGTAACTGGATAGAAACCTCTTGGAGTAGGTTAAAGAGCCGACACACTTAGCCCACATCATGTGATGATGGGATTGAAAATAAATAAACAAATCAATAAATAAAGAGAGAGACAGAGAGTGATGTCTAATCGATGAAGCAACAACCTTCCTATGTCATCATAACACTATTAACAATTTTAATAATAAAATCTTAATACCTTTACTTATTCTGGTAACTTGTTGTACAATTTGCTCTTTTGCATGTCTTATCAGCTCATCAAACTGTTGGGCTTGAAAGGTTTGAAACTGCTTCAGCTGGTTTAAGTCAGCTCTCAGCATTCGTACATCCCCACGTAATGTGGATGCTCTGACCTCAAGAGCCTGTCTGTCTTTTACACGGCCTACAAATACAATATTCAACCCATACTCTGTTACTTAAATAGATCTTGAAAACAAACTATCCATACAGTAAGTTCATTGAATACCTCAAGGCAAAAGCTTGTAACAGTTCAAAGACAGCCACAGACCCTTGCTATGCTTAAGTCTCCAGGCATTTGTAAACTTAATTGTGCAAACATTAGAACAGCTTGAAGCAACACTCACTGTTATATACCTGAGTTTTTTCCCCCAGCAGCGCATGCTCCGAATGGTTACTTCAAGGTCACTTGACATCTAACAATAAAACTGTTTGCCGCAAAAGTATCTGAGCGGGCAACAGTGCAAAATCTATGACGTCAGAGGGTAACAGTGCACTGTTACCCGTGAATGTTGACCGAAAACCGCCGTTGCTGTTGTGGTTGCATTTTTTCTTTTTGTGCTATATAACAAATCACTCAATGACTGGTCCCTTGGGAAACAGTTCATTTTGTTTCCCGAGAATCTCTATGTTTCCCCAAGGCGCAGCCGAGGGAAACACTGAGATTCACAAAGTCTACCTTACTCATGACATGCTGGATTAACTTTTTCAAGCAGCAAATGGAGAAAAACTAAAAAGGGCACCCCGTGAGATGATTTTCTTGCAACTTGTCATGAGCTGTATAAAATAGACATTCACTTTGTTGAGACTTTATTGCATTTACCCCACCAATTTGAAATTCACCCCATCGATCAAACATGAAGTGAAATTAATTTCAAGAAACTCTGAACCATTCATTGCTTGTATTAACGGAAGTCATTCACAAACAGGCAGGCAAACAAACCTTCATATCTGACTGATGCATGACTTCCAGATGATGTTGAGCTGTTTGAGGATAATGGTGTCGGGCTGTCTGCTAATGCTCTCTGTTTTTGCTTGGATGTCGGTAATGGAAGCGTCTGTGTTTGAAACTGTTGACTCATGTCTCTCTTTGTCCCTCGTGGGGAATCTCTTTGCAAAGTATGACTATATTTTAGAGAAGATTCCCTTGATACTGTGTGACTGGAAGCTCTTGGAGGTGGGGCTGGGATTTGTTTAGATTTACCTGTTGAGCAGAGAGTACAAATAAATTATAAATATTTGTAAAGACCTTACACAAGATGTTTAAGGAACCAGATGGTATTAGAAATTCAAATGAAAACTACTAGCTATCATGACCATTTTAAGACATAAGCTTGTAGTCTGCACGAGAAGAAGAACGCTGTTTACTGTTTTCAAGTATCTCTTTTTGTTCCAGAGATATTCAAGTTTTTAAAATATCAGGGTTTTCAATAAGAGCCGGCGGCCGGCGAAATTTGCTGCCTATCGCATGTGAACTTGCCACCTACTTTTCCTTGGAAATTACCCCAAATTTTACAAATACCGGTAACAAGAGAAACATTCACACAAAACATGAGCCTTAGCTTAGATCGGTAAGGATTTGTTCATGAAAACAAAGGAGATTTAGCGGCGATTTGGTTTCCTGTCCATGTAAAAGGAGGTGTTTGAGGATCCAGCACACATGTTGTTGAGGCAGTGGTCTAGCAGTCTAGTACTTGGTGTAAGTTTCCTGATTTGCTAACTACATTTGAAGCATTCACAAAAGGTCTTTTCAGTCACGACAGATGAAATGCATTGCACGCACCTGAAAATAATGCAAAGGAGCCTTACACGGGCTATGTCACGCTATTTTAGCGTTTTTCAAAACTTAAGGACGTTCGCGCCAATTGTTTCTGCGCATCCTTACTGCGCACGCAAATTCACACGCCACGTCATACACGAGCGCGCGCGCTAAGTAATAAAATGAGAGATGATAGGGCAAAAGGCCATTGCTATAGCTTTGCCTGGATTTAACGGTCTTGGACGTTCGGTGACCCCTATTTTTCTTTCCAGAAACGGATTTTATTTACAATTATCTCCACGTTGTCCAAAAATGAACAAAAAATCAATGTGGGAAGTTAAAAAAATTTCAAGATTTCTGCTCACGGGACATCAAATGTTGCGGCTGCAAGGCGCGTGAAACTGTGGTCGCTAAATGGGAACTTGATCTTTAAAGAACCTCACCAGTTGGCTAAATTCACTTAGTAAGTCCACTTAAACAATATTCGGCAGAGAAGATTTCACTTCAAAGATTTAATTGCAATATATTTGGGTTTACAGACACTGGCCTTATTCGCTAACGAAGCCCGATTTTGTCCCATTTTGGGTGTTTTTCCGGGTATGATCTATCCAAAACGAAGTCGGTGACCCCCCATTTTTTTTACATTTCTGACATAACTAACTCATCATCTTACAGTGGTAAAAGTTTCAGAAAAAAATCAATGTTGAAAAAATTTCGCGCGAACGTCCTTAAATATGTCTTGCTATCAACTGAATTTCCAAAAAAAATTAGAGTATTCTTGTACTCTTTATGAATAAAAAGATGAAATTTAACAATATTAGTATTGTGTTAAATACCCTAATTCGTGCCCCAGAATGCAGGAAATACATTCTAAGAGGCCCAACTCTCAAAATTTTCCCAGGGGAGGATGCCTGAGGACCCCCCTACAAGCTCCTGCCTTCGGCCCTCAGAAAGCGCACCTTTGGTGCGTGTTGTCCATTCTCTGCCTACTCCTCAGTTTTTGCCGCCTACTAAAATTCTTATTGGAAAAGACTGAGTTGCCATGGGAACCAATTTTTTTATAGCCATAGGTGTGTTCCCTGTAGAACAATTGGCCTAACGTCAAGTTTCAATGGTTTCTGCTGCAAATTGACTGAGGTAGCTCTATTTATATACTTGATGTTATATAGAGTTGAGTGAATGATATCATCTGTCCTCTCATTTGCATATTTTACACATTTTTTGAACTTAATAAATATCCAGAACCAATGCAGATATTTCCAAATGGTAAACAGCATTTTTAATCTTTCTTGGAATTCTATGTGATAAACCTAAAAATTCAAGGGATAAAAATTTGATCTTAGTTATAGCACTTTAAGAGTTGTTGTAAAAAAACTTAACAACTTTACATGTTTTGGGTCATTTAGCAAAATGAAATCCAATTCTCAACAGATTTACTATACTGTGCTTAAGTTTTCCATGGAAAGAACTACCTCATTACGCTGAAAAAGAGGACATCTTTCTTTTTTTTTCCACAGTACATTATTTTGCAAAATGAAAAGAAGGAAAACTATATGACGCACACAGAAGTAAACTGCTGTGAATGATAAAAACAAAAAGTCATAAAGAGCATCTTTGACTGCCAAATGAGTGGTGCTAAATGTAGATGACAGGGAGACAATTCCAAAAACCCTCTTGGACCATGATAATTAATCTAAATGCCCAAAACTGACTTTGTTTAACCTTACCTTCTGTGGAAACATGATCAATAAAACTGCTCTGAGAGCTCGATGCACTTTCCTCTTCTGTGCTTTTGCCAGGTAAGCTGTCCTGGCTTCCCGTTTTGAGGGCATCTTGCAACATGCTAGTAAGTGTTTCCAGTTGATCCTCAACTGGATCATGCGACTGTCTGCACAAAAAAAAAACATTTTAATTTTGTTTTTATTTGATGATAGCATCACCTACTATTATCCAGCTGTATTAGTCATTGTACTGAAAATGCACAAGATGAGTACAAATATTCCATGATATTTGTACAGCAGAAAACTGGTTTGACTAGTTGACATGCTGACGTTGCCCCGTGCTTTTCACATACAAATCTGTCACACATTCTCAGTTGTTTACAATTCACTTGCTAAAAATATGGTGTGAAAAAGTTGGATAATAAATAGCTTATTGGGCGATTTAGTGTCTAGTATTGTGGGAGATTTTTACTAGTCTCTTGTATTTTAACTTGCACTACTGGCTCACCAAAATACCATGAGACTCGTAAAAATATCCCACGATACTATGCACTAAATTGTCCAATAAGATATATTTCACCACTGGTGACTTTTTTAACATAACAATGGCAGTTTGGAGCACAGTTGGTGGATGGCATAAACAAAGGCAGATCACACCTCTGGAAAAGGTAAATTAACCACTAAAGGAAAATTTCTGAGCTGATGCTTTGATGTTAAGCTCTGAGAAGGGCTGAAGCTTAAATCCAGCCCCTAGCAAATCTTTCTTATGGTGGATAACTAATACCATTATCAACTTGCTTGATAAAACCAATTGTTTTTTGCATTTCACTTCCCACTGACGCAGCACCAGTTTCTTTAAGAACTTAACCCTCCACACCATGGGGGACTCTATTCCCCACTCTTTGCAAACAGAGTGTAGGCTGTTTAATGTCCAACAGGGTTATTGAGGGACAAGGGATGGAGATGGGGCTTATGTCTCCTCTTGAGGAGACAAGAAAGACAAACCATTCTGAAGTTGTCAAAGCTAAAGCAGTACTTTCACCCAAGTGTTGGATTATACTCATGACCTCTTGCAAAGTGACTTATGCAGTTGGGCCATCTAGGCTACAGTAATTACGGTAACAAAAATTATTATTACAATAATTTAATTTGCAAAAAAGTTTTGTAATTCAAAATGTTTTGGATTTAATTTTCAAGAAAATTCGAGCATTTCACTCAACACAAAAAAACTTTGGTTTTATCAAACAAGTTGATAAAGACCTAACTTACCTTTAACTTTATTCATTTATATTGCGCAAGTATCAACTTAAAGTTTTCAAATGCGCAAAACTAAAGGTCGAATTACCACCATGAAAAGAGGGTGGTAATTTGAATTATGTTGGTAATTCTACCTTTATCAACTTGTTTGATAAAACCAAAGTTTCATTTTCACTCTCCCACAGACGCAGTACCAGAGTTTCTTTAAAACGTAGATTTTTTGTCAACACAAAGACGATTTTTCTACTCCTCCATACTTTACATGTTTACTTTATGACAACTCAGAAAACCCTTAAACACTAGAAACAATGGAATGTTAGTTTTTCCCAGGAAAAAACCAGTCATTTTTTTGGTTGGAATATATTGATCTTTTCCATGCCTGGTGAATACCGCTCGATATTCCTATGAAGACTTCAGGTGTCTTCAGGTTTTCCAAGTTTAGAGTTATTTTAGTTACCTTCTTGGTTTAAGCATTGTACCAAGTCCAGGCAGCGGAACTTTTTTCCTATCCATTAGTGATCCTTCAGACACTGCTGAGCGCGCCACTGCATTTTCACCGACACCACTGTTAACGACCCTTGTAACAGTAGTTACACTTGGACCTCCATTCACTGGCTGTCGCGTCATTGTGGTTGTCCGGGTATACTTGATGCCGCTGCCACCATGGATGGCATTGGCAGGAGGCACATAGCTGTGATTTGGTAAAGGAGTGCTTGTTACTTGAGCACCAGTATGGACAGCTGTTGGGCTGCTTACTGGATGAGACAATGGACCATTCTGGAAAGGCCTAGTCTCCAAGACTTTGAGATGAGACTTGTTTGACAGATCACTGAAAAATGAACAAGTAGAGAATTCAAAAGCCTCCTACTGCTGTTAATACAAAACAGGTTTCCACAAAATTACTAGGTGACTTTTCCTTGAAGTAATTACCGGTATTTGGCAATGGTGCAAGGGGCACACAATAAAATTAATGAGAAAGTTCTGTGAGTATGGAAAACAACATTGTCCATAAACGAGCACTGCAAAAGGGAGGATTAGACCAAGGAAAAAGTGAATAACAAAATTGTACATTGTGGATGGGAAATGGTTGTCATCTATCGTTACTTTCAAGGCTGTTGCCTAACAGGAGCCCGGTAGCCTGGGGCTCCCAAAGAATAGCTCTGGGCGCCTTAATTTTTCACAGCAACACCTTTCACTTCATATGTAGGGCTCCTAAGTTCTCAGCGTTTAGCTCTGAGGGCCCCTTTAAAATTTTCTTAGGCAGCAGCCTTGACTTTCAGAAAAACACAGTGCCATAAGGAATGAAGAAAAAAAAAATGTTTTTTTAACTTCTGTAACTTTCACAATTCTATATAATTATGCTAAGACTACAAAGATTTTAGGATACTACCTGACATTGTCCAGTTCATAAAATACACCACAGGAATTATCCTTGATATATATGGTCCTGCGATTGCCTCCATGGTCCTTGATCTTGTCAGAGAATGTTTGATTAAACAGTGTTTGCACCTGTGACATGTCATCCAGACCAGCTGGCAACATGGCCCGTTTAATCTCATCCCCGAACTGTAAATACACCACCCCTGAGAAGACAAAAGCAAAAATGAAAAATTAATTCAAGACTCACAAAACAGTCTTCCTGAAAAAAGCTTACAAAATAATTTTGATTTTGATGTTGGCATACATGTATACGTTTGTACTCCTTTCTACATATTAGCCACCATTTTTAATTCCTGTCTTCGTTCTTGAATACTGCTCAACGTCAAAAGATAGCACCTCATGCAAGGCACCAAACGAGAGTTTCCTTGCAAGCAACAGTAAAATGGCAGACATCTGCTGGTAGTGGCTTAAATAATGACCTTTTGAGATTGTTTACTTACTTTATTATCACAAAGAAATTTAAGTGAAAAAGATTTTAAATAACCAGCCTGACCCATTAATTAAAGATTCACAGAAATTTTGTTACTTTTTAGTCTAGAGATGGCGAGGCATTAACCAAACTGAGGCATGAATAACAACATCAAAACAGGAACACTTGATTGAGTCAGAATTTATTAGGTACCAGGTGTTGAGGTAGTAGTGTGTGATACATGATTTTCCTCTTTTCGTGGCATTGTAGGGTACGTTCCAGGTCTGTCCAACAGCAGCTGGTAACGCTGTTGTTTCGGAGAAGAAGACAACCCTGGAGGTGGGGGAACAGCTGGCTGTCAAATGAACAATAACAATCTGTTTAGTTATTTTGACAAATTCACATACAAGGATGTTGTCGTCAAAAAATTAAGAGCTATTGCAGTGAGAAAAGATGGCTACTTAAAGGGGTTATATGACATTATTTTCGGGTGTTTAGGGGAAATCTTTAGTTAATCATGAGTTTAAAACTCAAAAATGGTAACGTGGAATTGCAATTTAATGATAAAGTTATCATTACATCACAAAAAAGAAGATTCAGAGCAAAAACGACCTTTATCTAGGCGATTTGCCATGAACTTGAAAAATGTTGGGCCGACTTTTTTCAAGATTACCCAAATGCTGAACCGTTTCAATCTTGTCCGTTTGTGTCCATCCAAGTTTCTCTTTTCTTTTGCTGTATTTCTTTTATAAATATTGTTCAACAGTTTTAAGTGGCTATTGCAATGTTTCATTGCACTTTTTGGGCATTTTGGGTGTCATACAATAATGATAATATTATTATTAAATCATTTTGCATTGACATAGCCTCTTTAAAACTTGATAACAACTAACACTACAAAACCATGGTTGAATAATTAGCAGTCTAACTTCCTTGAAAAGTTAGCATCTAAAGTTAAACTCAACATTCAAGGCAAGAAAATAAAAATTTAGGAGAAAAAATGTGACAAAAGGATGCATTCAAAGAACTGTTAGCATGACAGGTTAAAGGATAAATCTGACTCAGGTGTGGTTGAAGTTTGAGAGTGCTTATAACCTTCAAATGTTCATCACATTTAGAAATTGTATGAAATAAAATAATCTTTTTAAAGTAATTTAAATAGGAAAATGAACCAAGTTCAAACCCTAGACACGGGCACCTGTGTTCCCTTTTGGGTATAAACAATAATTCAAGAGCTTGGAAAGACTAAATTTAACAGTATGTTACATGTTTCCTTCACTACATTGTATTCAGCGTTTCAATAAACTTTATGCTTATGACCTCGGTTACAAATAATAACGTCCTGTAGTTCTTAGCTTCACATGTGGTTAGATTAAAATGAAATCTTATTTTTAAGAGGATTAAAGTTTCTCACAATGAAACTTTTAAGAATAGGAAAAACACAATGCATCCATGTTTTCTAACAATCTCTTTTTTTCACCATCAGTTGTACTCCCAGTATGATGTTCCTTGTAACATTGAAATAGATGTTTTATGCACAGAAGAAGGGATCATGCAATGTTTTTTCTCTCTATTTTTAATCCTGCTGCCATAAATTTGAGCAGTTCATTGAATAAGTTAGCTGTCGCTTTCAACTTGAGATTTTGCTGTGTTTTGATGAATTAAACAAAACAAAAACTCAACAATTGAAAACTCCAAATTCACAACACTTACTATAAAGAGCATTTCAATTTTCAATGCAGCCAAAATTATAATCTTGGAGTTTGACCACTCAGCTTACCACTTCATCCTCTTGGATCCCATTTGGTTTATTCCCGCCATTCTCTTCTGGTTTAAGTCCAAAACGTTTCTTTACCATAGATATTATTTGCTGACGAGATAGTGTCTGGGCAGCTTGTGTGTCATGTTCACTTGAGTGTCCTTGTTGTTGCAATCTTTTTGCCTTTTCCACATCCTCTCCAACATCTGACCCTCCTGTTGTGCGTCTTCTGGGTCGACGCCCATGGCCCTTGGCCTCCGAATCACTGACAGTAGTAGCCGTGTCTAAAGAGATAGTAATAATAAAAAAAAATCAGAGGTCCAACGTTGACCAAACCATGTACTGTAGAACCAAATCTTATAACGCCAAATAATCGCAAATTCATCCACAGCCTGGGCCACAGCAAAAAATATTATTTCAATGGCTACAAAAGACGTCATCTTCATCAGTTAAGTCTTGAACTTAACAAGCCCTGCAATACATGTAACTTTAAACCAGTGATAATTAGCAACTATTCACCGAAGTGGAGGTGGCTAATGGTGGATATTTACCTCGCCACTTCGTGGCTTGGTACATGTAAATATCCACCACTAACCACAGACACTGAGGTGAGCACAAAAAGATGATTTAACTCATTTATTCCTGCAAAGATTACAACATTTTCAGGTGCAAATTCCACTTGAATTGCTTGAAGGTGCAAGTTCAGCGCTATCCACTGTTTTAGTATTAACCCTTTTACCCATCAGGGGCTCCCCATTAAAATTTCTGGGGTTTGACAGTAAATTATCAAGTGTCAATCCTAAACAACAACAAGGGGTGCACTTCTTTTGGATTGTTTAATATAATTTTGTATGTATCTTCAGAAGAACGACGTGCATGAAATCTTGCGACAATGTGGTTCCTGTACGCTCTCAACTTGCCAAAGCAAATTGCAGCCTTACAAATAGCTAAAAAGTTTTTAGAACTATTTTTTCAACAATACGAATGAAACGTCATCATTAATTTTTTTGTTAAATTAAACTAGACCTCAACAGACCAAAGAGCTGAGACTAACATGCAACAAGGACACCAAAACTACATTAAATAGAAACACATATTTTCATTTTTTTAATAAAATGAATTATTAATATATAATTTTAATTTAAATTTTCAAAAAATTAAGTTAACTCAAAAGCCAAACTATTCTAGTATATAATTATGGAAATCACCTATAAGGGCAAACTCACATGTTCACCTCATAACCCAAAATACACAAATTTATAATAAAGAATATTTAAAGCTTGTATCTACCTGAATGAGAAGAGCAGGGAAAGATTTTATCCATAAACAAATGACCCAAAACCATATTGAAAACATTATTTATAAACTTATTGCTTACACATCGAAAGGAGACAGCAGGAAGAACTTTGCACAAAATGCCCGAGTAACTTTCAAATTACTGTTTAGGAATATTGTACACAAACTCAATAGCTTGTAAAACATACAAAACTTTACCACAAGTACTGTTCAGTAGCTTAATTTTACAAGCCACCTTTTAATATTAACATGACCATTGTTGCAAAAATGACACAAGAGGAGAATACTGCTCCACACTTTTCATTAAACCAGTTAAAAGCATAATTTCATGATCTGTTTTGCAATGGAAGGTTGTATTTAAGGAGTTTCGGAATCACTAGGTTGGCTAAAAGTATCTTTCTACAAAACTCCACACAAAATTATTCAACTTCCTTGAATACTCACTTCAGGGTGACAAGAATCAGCTTTCCCTCCAACCAAATTTTGAACTTATTAGAATTGCTAAATAAGCATGTGCCTTTGAGGAAAATCTCTCAATTATTAATAGTACAAAAGGTAAACATCTCTCTCATATAAATTTTCTAATGTTTTCCTGTTCAACCTTATAAAAATTTAGCCAGTTTTCTTTTTCATTTCCCTTAAATTCCCCCAAAATCATGCTTTCTAAAATACACTTCAAAAAAACTGCAAACATACCAAATTTATAAGCACTTTGCATAAAAGGTATTTAACATGTAAAACCTCTTGCACAGTCAAGACTTGACTGAATCTTTGCAAAAAACAGACAGCAATATTGATACCAAATTAAAATGCATCACTGATCAATAATTAATTAGTTACAACATTTCAAAGATTGAAAATCTACTGTATTGTCTCAAATAACTAAAGAACATTGAAGTACATGCACAAAGCAGACTTTATAAACTATCATACTTGTCAACAAAATACAATATTAAAGACATGAAAGATACAAATAATATAGAATAGAAACATCTGGAACATATATGCCAATAAAAGTAATGAAAAACAAGAATTATATAGGTAATTGCTGTCGATAATTCTAATCAGCAAAGGACCCAGGTAATTACCTGTCAAATTAGGCTAAAGGTGATTTAATTTGCTTCTAAATTTAGTGAAATAATTTTACATTTGCTAATTAATTCAAAATTAAATGTTACTCTTTGAAGCTGTCAATGTAAACTTTCCCATCAAGGTAATGAGAGTTGCTTGTGTGTTGCCCTTTAAGAGATAGTTCATTCAGTCTATTTTTTAGTATTCTTAAAATTAGCTAGCCTTCGTAAATTTATGGATAAAATTTGAAAGTGCAGTGAAAGAACAACCCATTAAACAGTTTTATCAGATATTTAGCTGCTCTACTATTGCATCTTCACTTGACAATGAAAAAAAGAACTCTTAAAAAAAAGAACGAATCATTAGGAGTCAGCTGAACCCCCACAAACTTGGAACATAAAAAACTGCAGGCTCATTATGACTTCAAAGATAAAGAAACGGCAATAATGCTTAGGTGTAAAATCACCCCAGGGGTAAAACTCATCAATTGAAGTAATTTGGGAAAAGAAAGGAAAGAAGTTATAATATAATAAGTGTCCGGTCTTCTAGCACTGGAGCACTAATTGGGGACAGTGTAAACTAAAATTAACAAATTAAGGCAAATCAAATCCAATCAAACATTGTATTTTGAGGAGAGGGAAAACCACAGTATCCAGAGAAAACCTCTCCGTGCAGAACTAGAGTAGAAAGCCAAAAAATCAACACATTTGACAATGAGTCTGGGAATCGAACCAGGGCTCATCAATATATACTGCTACAACAAGTTGCAAAATTAGTGGAGACACTTCACCTTCTTGGGGCATTATTAATTTACCAATTATTTCCCACACAGCAGCGCCCCTCCCCTCCCTTATAATCCATAGGGAGCTTTAGCAAGGACAACATCCACTTCAACGAGAACATCACAAATTTGCATATTTAGTGGCCAAAGACATTACCTTTGCACGCTCTGCACCTGCATTTTTCATTTTTGTCTATTTTTTGCCGTCATCAGCAAAACAACAACGTGAAATGACCAAATTTGAGGTTTTATGAAGGACGTCAGCATTTGAAGATATATTTTCATTTTCTCCCCTAAATAAAGCGCTGCTGATATCATTCCTGAGGGACTGCCATACCTTTCTCACATTAATTTAAAAAACTTGGAATAGTCATATGAAGTGATTACAATAATGAGAATTTATGTTTTGTGATGACGTTCTCATTGCTGTTCCTATGATGGTTGCTAAAGCTCCCTAATGTTGCTAGCAAGAAAAAAAAATTTGAAAACTTTACAGTCAACATTAAAAGGTTGAAATTCCAGATACGGCGGGTATTGGAAGCTAGAAAAGGTGTTTTTTAATGGGAGTGTCTCAACAATTTTGCAACTTGTTGTAGCAATAAAAATGAGGAGGTAAAAAAAAACAATTTAAAAGGTTAGAACCTTCCAATTTTTTATTTTAAATTAATTCTGATATTGCAAAGGGCAGGAATCAAAACTAATAATTATTTGTATTGGTGTTACATGCTTGAACCTTGTCAAAGTTTCTTTTTGCTGCAGTGCATCAGCTGGCAGCACACCATATTCTTTAACTCTTTGAAATAAATTTTTGATTATTGAATTAAGAAACAACTGCTCATCACCTGCTCCAAACTGCTTCTTCAATTCAGTGGGGAGAGACTTTTTCTGGTCCATTATAACTACTTTTATTCAAGAAAGAATTAATCAAGGCCAAGAACCCTTCGCTGAGCATACAAGGGACAAACAGTGAGAAACTATCACTTTTCATTATTGCTTTTAAGACACAAACAAATATCAATGACTTCCTATGACACGCATATTACATGTATTTACACACTCTCAATAAAACCGGGATTGGAAAACACTTGCCATCTGGGCGAGTGATCTTTAAATCACACTCGCCTAGATCAGTTTTCAATTGCCCAGTCTCCTCCATTATAAACCCCCCCCCCCCCCACCCCCCTTCCCTCTTTTCTGGGTAGAGTTTTGCCCTGTGACACTGGGTTGCAAGGACGTTGGCTGCACTTTTCTTGTGATAAAAAGTTGATTCTGCTTTATAGCTTGTCCACCCATCAATAATTTACTTGAGATGAGAATGTTCAGACTGCATTTCTAATGCTTTTCTGTTTTCAGTGCACCACAGAAAAGTCAAACGTTTTTCGCCATTTTGCAACCACGGATGACCAACTTGACTTTCAGGAACATTTCCATGTCTGTCTTTTGGTATTCTGGAGGCGGAGTGGTATTCTTATCACTACATACTTTTGATAAGGAAGATATTTCCACATACTGTGTATTTTCACTTTAAAAGAGCCACACTTGCTCATTTAAGGTAAATAAGTGTCCACTTCAATTTGTTTTTAGCTCTTCATGTAAATAATTATATTCACTCAGAAAGTGATACAACATAGTTGCTGGTTGCAAGGAATAAGAGGATTTCACGCATGAATTGTCAAGAATTATAAACTAAGAAAGTTAACAGCACAATGATAAGTGGTGTGTTGGATTAACTACTGATTGGTTGAACTAGAAATTTCCTCATTCTTCAACTCCGCAGAATAATTTATTTCCAAAAGGCCAGTCCTTTTCAGTGGTTCAAGAATAACCACTAGAATTTTTTAGTTGTTAAATTTGAAGTATCCAAAACATTGACTTTAAATATAGCCAGCACGACTAGCACAAAATTATTTAACACTCAAAGAAATAATAATTCTTGGCACTAACAGCAGCCTATTAGTTCTAACATGACTTTGGTAAAAAGAGCTTCCAGAAAATCACAATCAATGGGCTTGGAGGAGGAGCACTTTGCAAAACAGCCTGCAGAAATTTTAGGTGATAACTTGGCACCATTAATCAGTTAAACTGACTCTAAGATGCAGATAACCAGACTTCAGCTTGAACTGCCTCCAGAAAGTTTCAGATAAAAAGGTCACGCAATGTTTATATTTTCAAATAAGGCCTTTGCGTGGGAATTTGCAATTAAAAAAATAACTACAACAACTGCACAACTCCTTTTGGAGGTAATGTATAAAAGGATTTAATATTAAACCCCAAGAGTCAAGAGGGTTTTGTTCATAACATGAATATTACGCACAGTTCACCTTTCTCAGAAATCATGTTATTTTTGGATTGAGCATATTATAAGAACTTATCTCAAAAATAAAGGCGTCTTTTCTCAAGGCAGATATTACGGTACTTGACATCAGTTGCCAAAACAAGGAACTCGTGACTCGGTAATAAAATAAAACAACAGAAGTCTTTGGCATGGAAAGGACAGTAGTTTGAGGTTACATGTATTTCAACGCTATAGCTCCAGCGCAAAAGTAACTGAACTTCAGATCTTTAACAAAAAATGGGAAGCATGGAAAGGTCAATTAATTGCTGAAACGAGCATGAAATTGACAACTCAAAGGAATGAGTCCGACAAAGGGTTTTGGCACTGCCAGAGAAAAATATGTAGGAAGTCTGTTTACCTGTCAACGCTTACGATACCGCTACTCAAAATATCACCAACTCGTCTCCACCAGCGCTTCAGGGACCGTGAATGGGATAGTACATGTGTTAATTAAAATACAGGGTGTTTCATTGTTGTACTGAATTCGCTTCAATGCGTAACCAAGGACCAAAACGAAAAGAAACATTGTCGGATAAGCATTCGTTACTGTAAAAATGCAATGCTCTGCACATCCAGAGGAAACCAAGCAACTGGTTCCAAGAGCAAAATCTTGCTTCACGTCAACACAAACGAAGTGGTCAAGTATTGCGATTTATTTCTTCACACAAAACATTATTGTCTGAAAAATGCTCAAGGGACAGTGTTAAAGCTTGATCTAACCACAAATTGAAAAGAAAATATAAATGATGGGGTTAGCGAATGTATTATGGAAAACTTTTCAATGGCGATCGATTCTCTTAGCTTGACAAGAATAAATTTGTTTTGAAACAACTTGCAGTCACCTCGCTTAAGTAAATACGAAGCTTGATAAGAGTTTTTGGGACAAAATGTAACTTTGGAGATTAAACAGCATCAAATGGCAAGTGGTAAAAAGGAAAATTAATTCCACAGTATTTTTGGCAGAGACCAATGGTACTGCGGGAGGACTGTACATAACTACAGGTTTCCCAGAAACAACAACCGTTTCATGCCAAACCTGTCATTGCGTGGAACACACACTACGATTCCAGACTTAAATATTTCATGAAAAGTAGGTTGAAAAAAGACCGATAAGGGACCCTTTGCTTTGGGATATAAACAACCATGAAATGATCGCCGAAATAAATGCAGCACTTCACTGTCGTAAGATATCAAACTGATCTCGGCCATGAAAACAACGCGAACAGCAGTACTTAGTAATACTTCCCGCCTTGAAAACTTTTATTTTTAACAAAAAAACGAAGCTAAATTTTTGAAATATCAATTGGGCAAACGGTAGTAGAGACGTTTTAGCTTAATTAAACTCGGCTGAAAGAAAAACCAAATCGCAATGATCAATTTCAAAGATTAGTGTTTGCCGCGAAATAAAACATGAAGCTTAATTTTAACATTTACAACAAACGTAGTGTGTACGCAGGCAAGTTCTCGAACCATCAACAGATCTTCGCTTCTAAAAGCTAATTGAAGTCGCAAATTTGAAATCACTTACATTTTTGACGTTTAGTATAGCGTACGAGGAAGGTTTGACTGTCTCCCATCACTGAAATAAGTTGTCATTAGCCCGGAGTAGAAAGGGCAGCCATTTTCGTTGGCTGGTGGTGAGAACTGTCCGGAGCAATCCGAGAAGCAAAAAATAATATTTACTGACGAGGTGCGCGGCAATCCACAATACCGGTATTTAAGTTTCCTGCGGCCAAACAAATCACAGCGTTCAGTGTGGTACAGTTCCCACCAAAGGCCAGCTTTGTGGGAAGGATTAATCTGTAGATGATACAATGTACCTTAATCTGAAAAAATAACCCTCGCACTGGTTGCTGTGAAACAAAATGCACTGCAAATCGACATGAAATTGACAAGGTTTTTCTCGCATTCAATCATTGAACCCAATTAGCGCATGTCTGTTGTTGTAACCGCTCCAAGTCACAAAATCAGAGCAAGAATGAGCGAAGAATCACGACGAATGTGCACTTTAGTTTACATAAATAGTAAAACTACAATTGAAAATTAAAAGAAAAATTCGTATGCGCCTCCTCTCATAATTTTCCAGTGATAGTATATGGAAAGTTATTGTCTAATCAGGAATGGAGGGGTACCATTTTTTTTTGTTAGGAAAGAAACGTTAATTTTGTTATTTGAAATGCCTGAGTCAAGGAAACAAAAATGTAACCTTTGTGTTTCCCCCACAATCTCTAATAGAGTGCACCAAATTAAAGATAAGTTTTTGTTTAGCTTTTATGTTTGCGAATGTTAAGCTCTGCGGTCAGTAAACTCAAGACGCTTAAAATTAAAAGCTCCTTATCAACAGTCAAGCAACAATGCACAAATCACTCCTCACTCAACGCAAAACGCGCGCGTTATTTCGCGCGTGATTGCCTGCTCTTTTTAAGCCACGAAAAAAGCTGTCTTCTGGGAGACCATGCTGTGAGTAAAAAATCAAGCAGACGAACGCCGCGTTTTTTAGGGGAGACATATTTAACACGAAAGTATCACAATTACCAGTTGTTATAAACAGATCTTTTGCTAGCCGTGCATTTTAGCTAGCCTCCCTCATTAATTGAGCTTGACCTGGTCTTTGTTCATTTTATTTCAACTTAACGATTCATGCGAAACTTGACACAGCTGAGTAAGTTTTATCATTATTTAAATTTGCTTAAACCTTCCTTGGATTACGTGACAGTAGTCTCGAATAACTTCAAACATGGGTTTTTCGACAAAACAGAGAAGCCAGAAAATAGACGATGACTTTCGGTTCGCCACAGCACGGTGACCCGCATGACGATATTAAATAGCATCTCTGCCTAGGGCGTTTTCAACATTTTTTTTATAAATTTATAACATCCGCGAAAAAAAGGAAATATCGAATAGACGCATAGATCGAGAATCGGGCCGTGACAATGAGCATTGCCAGCTGTAAAAAATTCAGAAAATGGAACAACCATTTCACCAACTTTATATAGTCTGATAATTCCCAACAGTAGTCCATCGCAGAGAAAATTGTTGAAAGATAACACGCTGAAAATGTTAAACTTGCTAACTTACCTTCTTTAATGTCCTTGCTTGGAGACCATTTCTGTTTTTCTCTTCCAGAAAACGACCGAGCTCTCTTCACCTTAACTCCACCGAACAGCTTTCCTTTAAGTCCTGTAAACGACAAATTAAGCTGAGCATTACAAAAGCTGAAAACATACCGCTGAGATGAAAACAGAAGGAATCTTGGAAGCACGGATCGGCTGTCTTCGCGACTGTTAGACAACTTCCACCGACGAAGAGTGAAAAGAACAGCAAACATCTGTTT
>OX421451.1:45378015-45425515 GCA_949126865.1 Montipora capitata | reverse complement strand
ATTAAGTACAAAAGCTTCCGAATTTTTTTATCACAATTTTCAGAAGAAACAAAAGCAGATAATATACTGAATCGCTAAAATTGAGAGATGAATGGGGAAAAATCAAAGCTTCGGCAGGACTCCCATGCATGATTGTCCTTCTGACCGAACTAGTGTGGGTCCATTCATGATTTCGAGATCAGTTGGTCCATTGCGTGGTCGTTCTCCAGTCGTCTCAAACCCTTACGAAGCTTAATCAAATCACATGATAGCCTTGATAACTGACAGCGATTTCCTGTTATGCCATAGAAACACCATCACCGATACAACATGAAACTTCTATTTTTTTATGGAATGGTTAATAGTGTGGAGAAGTACAAATAAGAATTTATGATAACTTGTTCTACGGTTCAATGCAGAGGTTCCGCATCCAGCAAAACCGCCCGGTCGCAAGTGAATGTCTAGCAACTTTTTCCACGATAACATCCGTTAGCTACTTACCACAACTCATTTGAATTCAAGTCAGAAAAAAGTCATTTCAAAGTTGTCGTACACAACCGTATCTTCAGGCTGATAATGACGTCGCCCGCTAACTGTGATTTTACAAACTTGACATCGTTAAAACGCAAAATGCGCCATAAGCTAATGACATCTACTTTTCAAATTTACGAAAGCAGTTAACGAAAACGCCGTTAAAAGCCAACTGGAGAAACAATAGTTTGACAGGTAAGCGAGTCTACGTCTTTGAAATGTGCCTAATACGCTAAACCAATCGGTTGAAAATTTGCGAGTGATACCATCAAAAACAATAACACGGTATAAGTACGTCCATTTGGTGTATTTCAGATTGCTGATTTTTGTCATATCAACCCAAAGGAATATTTATTGCAGGAAAATAACGACCTAAATCGGGAATAAACTTGGGAAAGGCGATAGAATATAGTTGTTGACAAATGTTCCTTGTTTTGTCAAAGGCGAACTTCGATTCAGAGAATGAAACAGAATCATACATGTTCTCATTTTAAGTTGCAAAATTTCCAGCTGAATAGAATAGGTTACAAGGAATAACCATTGCTTTAGAGAAGTCATTTGCAAAGTATTATATTTCTTTATGGAAATAATTAATTCTGCTCTGTTGCTGCGCTGGTACTTACTAACCTTCATTTTCTTCGAGACTTATCTAACTAGGGCATACAAGACTAAAAACTGATACAACCCTTAAACAAAGAGGCGCATTTGTTCCCAAGGAAAACAACGAGTTTAGCAAGGAAGTTTTAGAAATGTTTTTTTGGACCATAATTGCCAAGAATTTGATGTCAGTAGTGCGGAGGTAGTATTTCCGCAACACAATTCGCAACTGATCTAACTAATCAGCTTACCCCGTGAAGACGGCTGGGAACATTTAACCAGAAATTTCCATCGGGGACTTGGCATTAGTCGGCACTGAGACAAAACTTCACGTAGAAAATGTCCTCGGCCACATACAAGAATCAATTTTTGGAAAGCTTTTTTTCAAGCGCTTTGATCACATCGACGTTGCTAATGGTTCCCAGGGTGTCATTAACATTGCTTTCAAACTAGGAAAGTTAATGAAGCCGAAAACAAAGAGATAAGGCGTGGGTACTCGAGTTGTAGACAAGAGCAATATAGAAAATTAACGGAAAATACAAAGAGAACATATCGTGAATTAAACCGCAAAGGCTGAAGAGTCAAGTTAATAAAGAAACCAACAGCAAGTATTTCAGTCTGCTGCGACAAAAGCACTGCCTGTCGCTAGCTAAATTTTCCGGGTGGAGATGAAATAATTTCCTTTTCACCATAATTGCGAAACGTATTTCATCATCAAATTTCTTTTACTCCAGAGAACGACTGGAGAATGGTCTGAACCAACTATTGCCTGTGTTAAGTTTCATTTTTTACCTTAATCTAAACTTTTAATGCAAGTCTGGTAAAATCATCCGGTAAGACTTGCAGACTTGCAGAACTGGCAAGGCGTCCTTGTCTTGAACCATTAGAGATTTAACAACGCTTATACATTCGTATATATCACTTGTATAGGAAAACTTAAAAATCGTGAAAAAGAACAAATTTTAAACCGTTGCCGGTTTAATTCTCTCACTTCAGCCCACAGGCGCCCCAAGCTCATAACGCGATTTTGCAATGCATAACTTTTTTGTAGTAAAAGAGATAAATGGTGAAAAGAGTTAAAAAATGAAGTTAAGTTGAAAAACTGAACGTCTTTCTCTCGCAATAAACGTTCCCCACCTCAAATATGTTGTCCACTTTTGTTTTGTGTCGATTCATTAGCCATTGCTGATATAGTGAAATCACTACTCGTTTATACACTCTTAAGCGAGTAGTGAGTTTACTATATCAGCAATGGCTAATGAATCAACACAAAACAAAAGTGGACAACATATTTGAGGTAGGGAAAGTTTATTGCGAGAGAAAGACGTTCAGTTTTTCAACTTAACTTCCTTTTTTAACTCTTTTCACCATTTATCTCTTTTACTACAAAAAAGATATGCATTGCAAAATCGCGTTATGAGCTTGGGGCGCCTGTGTTCAGCACCGCATACAATACGCAAACTTTATTAACAACACCTTTGTTCCACATAAACTAAATATGAAACAAATAATTACTTGACCACCCGCACCGCCACCTTGTATGACCACTGGTTCGCATGCTGTGTCAGCAAGCATATTGAGATCTACTGGGAATTTTGAGTTCTTCGACAACCAATCGAATAATAAAATTGTGATTGTTCAGTAGCCACAAAAGCATAAAAGTTAATCTTGGGATGATAAAATTTACTAACAGTTTAAAGAAGCTTATTTCAATCCACCACTCTTTTGACGCGAGAAAGAAAAAGGCTACGTAACCGGTTCAACTATAAATGTTGATCAAACTAAAGCTTTGACACCTAAACAGTAGACACTACAACACGCTTGTAATGAATTCGTTGACCTATATATAAACGACTGAATTTGCACGTGAATATCTACGATATGTTCGTACTTTGTTCATCAGGTTTTCGCTATCACGACGAAACAATTTGATGTCTGCTCGACGAGAGTGAAAATGGAACTGACAATTTCGAAGGAAAGATGCTTGAGATGATGATGTAAGCTTACTCCAGACTGTAGAAAGCCACATGAAGCTACATTGTAGGAACGGTGACATTGAATGTCTACGATTCACAATGTTTACTTTTCTGCTTTGACACAATTTAGACTCACCTTTACTTAGGTTGTTTCTTCTTTTAACAATTCCGAGGATACAAACGTTTCTGGGCATAGCAAAGCTGCTGTAACACTAATGTTGACCACGAGGAGAAGCCGCACTGTTTATTTGTTTGAAAGACCCGCCATCTTTCTAAATATGATTGTTACCCAGAATGCATTGTGGGACTTCTTTACAATACGCTAAATGACGTCATGCCGCCTGGTTTACATGCAATACGAATTTATGACATCCGGCGATAGATAATTCCCGGATTTCTTTCCAGAAGCACAATGCCTCTGGACTCATCTCGTCTGGTTTAAAAACAGGACGAATTTGGCAGACGCACAATCAGTCTAGCACAAATTTGAGTACAAATTTTAATTCTCCTGTGAAAATCGTCCAGAATAAAGGACACAAAACGTATTATACGTTTTTACAAACTATTCAAATTAGTGCGCTTTCGAAGACTAGTTAGACAAGATGAGTTGCTCAAGATCCATTATCTGGCTATTGCCCGTCTTCAGAACAGACGATTGCACAAATTAGCCCCCACCCGATTATATCGCGTCTCGAATACAAACGGCGATTCATCAAGGAGGGTCGTGAAGGGGTAAAATGGGAGCTGGGATTTGCCTTTTTTAGAGGCTGGGAAATGGGATTTTGTGCACTGGGACTGGGATTCATGAAACAAAAACAATAGAAAAATGGGAATGGGATTTCAATTTGAGCAACACAGGCTGGGATTGTGGGGACTTGAGCTGGGATTTGAAAAAAACAATTTGCTGGGAAATGGGATAAGAACCCCCCCTCCCTTCACGACCCTCATCAAGAGCATCTTTGACCATCTTTCGCGGTGGTTCACACAAGCGACGCAAACGCAAGCGCGACCAAATACATATGTGAACTACAAACTAACGCAAACGAAAGGATGGACAATTTTCCATTTGCTTGCGCCTGCTTTGGTGTTTCTTAAGCCTGGTTCACACGTACGACACAACTGCAAACGAGTGAACTACCTCAACGCAAAACGCAAGTAATGGAAAAATTTTCATTTTCTTGCGTTTGCATTTCACACGTGTGAACCAGGGAAACGCAAACGCAAGGTGAAAAAAAACACATACAAGTTCGATCGTTTCCATGCCTCCACTACTCAGTGCAGTTCGTGCACTTGAAGGTTTCATTCTCATCCACCGTCTTGGAAAGAAAACTTGAACTGCGCCTGCGTGTCTTATTTCCCTTCAGTTTGCATTGGACGTGTGAACTTCGTTTGCGTTTGCATATGCGTGGTACGTGTAAACCCTCTGGTGTGAACCAGTGTAACGCAAACGCAAGATAAAGGAGTTTTTTAGCTTATATGGTGACATTTTTAGTTTCTAGTTTCTAGTTTTATAATATTTAACTACTTCTCAATTAGTATTTTAGTATTTCGTATTTCGTAGCTTAGTACCTTAATATTTTAGTATTTGAGTAATTTATTAATTTATTATTTTAGTTTTTGGTATTTAGTTAAATAGGGCCATAAGGGAGAGTACAGTTTTCTTTTACTGTAATTATGCACCCTAAAATAAAGTGTTCTAAAGTGTTCTAAAGTTCTAAAATTTTGTCCGCCATCTTGGGAATACTGTACTCAATTGCGCGTGTGTATTGCAGTTTACTTGCGTTTGCGTTCGATGCTTGCGTTAGCCTGTGTAGCTACCGATACTGTTGGCGCAAGAGGGAAAATCAGGGAGCTTAAGCACGCATGTTTTAGAGACGCGGACTGTGTCCTAGCGAATTTGGACCCCCCAGTACAATACAGAGCTACATTTTGGATCAGGAAAACTTAAGGAAACGACTTAGATCAGTTTATTTGTTGTTTAAAAGCATTCGCGGCGGCCTTTCGTATAAAAGTATGTAGATGCAAATTTTGACTCCTTCCTGACAGAAGCTTAAATAACGCACTTGGAATTCATAGAATTATCGTGTTATCTTTTTAATAAGGGAAAAAAAATCAGACTTACGCTTCAGTTCAAGTTGTTGAAAGCACGCGCTGAGGCTTTTTCGTAAGGCGTTGCTTTTTCTTCCATTTAATAGTTTGAATGGGCGGCGCTTCCACAAAGGAGATGCCACTTTTTGAAGAAACACCTCTTGGTTGGAAGACGCGTACTTATTAGAAGTTTACTTGATGACAAGGCTTCAGAAGATTTTTCCTTTTTTTAATATAACCAAACTTGTCAAGTCATGAGTTCTCGTATTAATTTTCAACACGGAGAAAAAGCAAAGTTAGACTTAAGTTTCAGCAAAAGTTGTTTAAAGCACAGGCGACATTTCGTAAAGTACAAGAAAGGGTTACGTTTTTACAAACGTTGGCCGTGTAGCACTTATGTTTCAACAGACTTAACTGATTGGAGTGTAATGTGGAGTGCTAGTTTTGTATCCCACATGAACCATGTGAGCGCTAGCCCTCCTAATGGAAATGGACCCACACAAGGACAGAGAAGAAATCTGACCAGATGCAAATTTTGACTCTTGTCTTTGAAGGCATTGTTTTTTCAAAGTTCTTTTGCTTTCAATTTATATTTTAAATGGTCGGCGCTTTAAAAGAACGGTTCTCGATATTAATTCTAACAGAGTTACTTTGAGGTGAGAAAGAGAAGGGAAAGAAACTTTGCGGTTTCATAAACAGAACCCCTCAGCGTTCTGTTGATAAGTATATGTAAGTACATGTAATCTAGTTTTCCAAATTGCCCTTGTCGCTTCGCGACTCGGGCAATTTGTGAAAACTTTGAAAATACGCGTGAAATTAATCCTTAGGTCCGCTTTAACCGTCGCATTTGATATGTGCCGAATCTAATGCAAATGCGCGAAAACAATAAATTTTTCTCATTTGCATTAGATTCGGCACATGTAAAATGCGACGTTTACAACGGGCCTAATTAATCGCCCTCGGACCCATGAGATTTCATAAGAAAAGAACGCTCATTTTCAGGGGGGGTTCAATTCCGCGGGGGGGGGGGGGGGGGAGGGAGGTGTTTGAAAGAAAAGGAAGCAAAAAGTAAATGATTCCTTGCTGGCTGCATTTGACGAATAGGTGGTCATCATCTCGGAAAATACTTTATTACTGTTCTTTATACAAATGTTCCATATTAAATATATTTTAATGTCTGTTTGTCCAGTGAATAATGTTCTCTATTGCATAGAGTATTACTTTAACATCAAAGAAATTATGGTACACTGGCACTTACTAGCAAAGAAAAATCAGCTAGCCCTTTAAGCTTTCAAAAACAAGCCTAGCGTTGATAAATTAAAACTTGTTTGCTCCAAAAGCAAGAAATGTTATTTTCACGGTATTAATTAACATCAGGATGACAGCTTTGGCTATCCAGTTCTTTAACTTTTTAGTTATTTCAAGGGGCCAATATACCCTTTCATATTTATCTAATTGTATTTGATGTACATTCTTTTGCAATGACATGAGGTACATGTAAGAATAAAGGTGTTGTTTGAGCTCGAAGTTTACATCTAAAAATGCTATCAAAAAAGAATAATGCCATGACAGGGCTCATCTTAAAGTCTTTCAAACAAAATGCACACCAAGGTCAAAAAGGAAATATTGGACATTTTAAATTAGAAAACAAAAGCAGCAGGTCCTTTAAAAGTTTTGGGCTCTATGGTTATGAAAAGATGATGATCATTCATTCTCTCTGACTGGCTGGTTTTGAGTTGAGTGTAGGGGCCACGAAGAGGGAGGGGCTGGGGGAGCCCCCACTTTTTTCCTAGGGTGTTGTTTTCTCCCAAACATTTCCCCGCACCTCCCCTCAAACTTCCGTGATCCACACTAAAACTTAGCCCCCCACTTTCAAACATACTCTGTGGCCCCTGGAGTGTTAATGACTAATGTAATCTGACAAAGATAACCAGAATTGAAACAATATTTTCTAGATTTAAAAAAATATTTTGGTCAAAAACCAAAACATGTTCAAAAAACCTGAAATATGACAATTGAATTAACTACCTTTAAGGCATGAGTTGGAAAGGAGATTCACAGTTCATCGACAGAACATTTCATATTGTAATTTCCATGGCCTGAAGCTTGTATTGTATGATCATCACAGCCGAAGGCGCACCTTTAGCCCCAGCTACACGTTTAAACGTTGTTATTAAAAATTGAACTACGGATATCAAATTTCCAGCATTTTCATTGGCTCGCCAAACACAGGCTATCAGTTCATATACCTGGTGTACCTAATATGGACAAGGAACGCGTCAGCAATAAAGCCGACAAAAACCGTTTTGGACCGGAACTGACTGAGGCAGAAATCAATGCTTTAGTCGACAATACTAGCCCCGGGAATATCATGGAGTTTTTAACATATTGAAAAGATTATTCTTCTCAGGCTTGCTGCATTATATAGCCAACTTGGCGCTATGCACCTCATTGCTTATCTATCACTTTATATTATCCAGCATGCCCCCGTAGAATAATAATTTGTTAATTACAAAACATTTGTTGGATCAACAAGTTAGAAGGTGTACCATGCATAACATTTTTTGTGAAAGAATGTTTTGCTTTCAATCAAACATTTTCTCCAACATACCACAAATGTTGAAACATGTAACCGCCCTTTCAACAATGTTATATGAGTATCCAACACTGTTAGAAGCGTTCTTATAACAATGTTGGGACGTGTTCTTCCAACAATGTTACAACGTGTTGCCGAAGCTTTAAGCATTTGCAAAGGAGCTAAAAGCAAACAGGAAAAGAATTGATGAGATGTATAGTATGCCTAATTATTGTAAGTGAACTTTTTGTATTTCTTTGTTAAATCACAGCCAATTTTTAAGTAACAGAGTTTGTAACTTTCTAGAAAGATACCGTTAAGAAAGTTACTGTTGCACACATTAAAAACTATTTGAACCCTTTTTTACTAAATTGCATTATTTAAAATAGGTTAAGGCCATTTTACTTCATGCAAAATTTTAGTCATAACAAATACTCTGAACTTAAAGAACAAAAAATGAGTCACTTACAAAAGGTTACACATACAACCATCCAAGCTTGCTAAAAGGTTGCTTCAAAGCAAGGACCATTAAATTTTAAGGAAAAAAAAATGCAAAAACACAAAAACCACTAAATACTACTGCTCAAATAGAAGTTTTCAATAACCTTTGAAAACGTCTGTTCAAACGTCTATTGAGTACATAGTAGCTGCAAATGGTGACTATTTCTGACTTAACAACATCCATACATGTCGGGCAATCAATCACTTCATTTCACCCAAACAATTTGACGTCAAATCTTTCTTCCATGTTTCCACTTGGACATAAATTTGTCACAGACAAGGTTGGCATACCGGTATTTTACAGTGAAGTCTATTTACAAATAACACAATAATGTCCCTTCCATTTTGTACATGTGACCATATAATATATTTTTGCACAGTGCAGAACAGATACTTGATTGGAAGCACAATGAATTAAGTTAAAATAAATCCAGTCTATCTTTTCAGTGATCACAGATATTACCTTTGTTCCTCTAAAGGTCCACATAGATGAACTCTTGAACATTGAAAACGTGCCTCCAGTTACCTTAAACGCAAGTCACCCAATGATGAATCATGATTCTGATTAAAAGGAACACCAAATAAAGATTGTTCCCTGTCAACTGGGAAAAGAAAGGGATCCTCAGAGTTGTCAAGATCATTATGGCGTTGGTAAGGTGGACCGGCATGCTTTAATTGACCTTGAAGGAATGAAGGGCTGGAAGGACTTAACGTTGGTGAAGTTAGGTGAGATGACTGCTGTAAGTGTGAAGTTCTGTCAAATGTAAATACACTTCCAAGAGTGGTATGGGGTGAGATGTGTGGGGACATCGACGGTGGGGAAAAGGGTGGTGAAACCAATCTGGACAATCCAGTTTGAGTGGAATTAAGGGGTGATGTAAATGACGATGAAGCTGGTGATGTGTTAGTGACAACTGCAGACCAAGACCTTTGTGTAGGTGACAAGATAGCATCCATTGTCATTGGTGGAGAATGAAGGCGAGCAGAGCTCAATCCATTGCTCTGTGACTTTACTTCATTTCCAAGTCCATGTGGAGGTGAAAACATTGGGTCTTTGTTCAATGTAAGTTCATTAATTTTCTTGTTCTCATCTTTCAAGTTGTTACGATTAACATGTGACGAGAGAATACTTGTGACAGAGTGCATAGATGGGCAACTTGTGTCTTGCAGTTTCTTTCCATCCCTCACTTTGGAACTATTTGGTTTACTTTTGCTATGAAGTGGGGATTCAGTTGGTATGTTTCCTTGAATGGCATCAAGTATTACACCACTGTTTATCAATCCCGGAGTGTGAGTTATCACAGACGCTGGCACACAATGTTGGCTTTTGGTTGAATACAGGCCCTTTAACGAAGAGCTGTTACCAGTATTGGATACAATTGGGAAATCCCTTCCAAGACTTTCCTCCTCCACCTCCTCCTCCTCAAGATCTCCAAGAAGAATCTGATCTCTTTGCTGTGCCCCAAATAATGGTGATCCATATTCTTGGTAGTCATCAAGTGCTGGAGACATTGGTGAAGAAGCACTTCCATGAGAATAATCTGATGACATTGATAAACTAATATCTGGAGACAACATTCCAGAGGAGTTTTCAGAACTCAATGTATTGTCCAGACCAACATGTCTTTGAGAATTGTTTGTGGTCTTTGTTACTTTATTCTTGTTTGACCTTGGAACGACTGGCTTCCTGTTGACAGGCCTTCGAGCTTGTTTAGCCACCTTTTGAAATAATGGGGCCTTTGCCTGTGGTTTGCGCCGCTGTTTTTTGGCTGGCGGTTTCAGTGTTCCTTGAGATGACTTTGCAGCTGCAGCAGCGGCTTGTGCTTGAGCTTGTGCTTCTTGGTACTTTTCCTAGAGGAAGGTTAGAACAATGGTAAAGCTCAGATTTACACAGAAATTCAGCCCATATCCTTAAGAATCTATTCAGGAATATGAATACGAACAATGTGCATTATTTTGGGTTACCTAGGCATTCTTTTAAGACCTCTTTGGTTTTTAGAAAAAACGCAAATGCATACTGCTGATTTTGCACCCTACAGCAAAACGAACAGAATTAACAGAATAAACTTCAAGGGCACCCAAAGAGTAAATTAAGGTGGTTCAAACCAGTTTCAACACTTGAAAGAGACCTTGTAATTAGAAGGACTTACACTACGACAGTTAATCTCGTAACAGCAATGTTATGGTACCATCTGAAACATCAATTATTGCTGAACAAGATGCAGTCATTTTTTTGGCGTAACAAGTAACCATGGAAACAGGAAAGCCTTGCCAAAACACCCTATATTTAAGCTTTAGACGCTCATATCTGAAAAACTAACTTGGTGACCCAAACTTTTTATTGCACAAAAGTGATCAGCAGGCCAAAATGCAACTCTCTGCAAAGTTTAAAGAAATTCTGTGGAGCAGATTCAGAGCTACCTTAAATTTTCAATTATTTAAGGAGGCTCTGAACCCACTCCACAGAATTTTTTTAAACTTTGCAGAAAGTGTCATTCTGGCATGTTGATTACATTTCAAAAATAAAAAATGGGGGTCACAAAGTTTGATCTTGAGATAAATATACAACGATATGGGGTGTTTTTGCAGGGCTTTCCTATTCCCACAGTAACTTTTTAAGTCACAAAAATGACTGAATCTTTTTCAGCAATAATCGGTGTTTGATATGGTACCATTTATACATTGCTGTTAAGTGATATAGTGTTGTAGTGTCAATCCTTCTAAAAAGAACGTTTCTCACAACTGTTGAAACTGGTTTGAGTCACCTTAACCCAAAAGCCTTTGAGAGACATTTCTAGCCTCCTTGTAACGTATAGACTGTCTAAAGATATGTTTTTATCACCTAGAAGAATTTGACCTGTTCAGATATCTTAGCTGAAAATTGAAGTGTCCGAAAATTTTAGGGAGTAATATCTTCATTTCAGAAATTGCTACCATTTGCTCAACCAAAATTGCTAGGTGCCCCTTTTTAAGTGCCAAAAATTGCAAAAATATCCTTTCTGAAAATGTAAGGGACTACTTTTGTTTAGTAAAGAAATCTCTATAGCTGTTTGGCAACGTAGAACTGAAATTCTTAGAACAGTTTGACTCTCCTGAACGCACATTTTGCAGAAGGTTATCGCTGGGTGTCCCTGAAACTTTACTCCAAATATACAAAATACTGTAGTACCTTTGGCAATATTTTAGTACAACATGGTATACAGCTAATGAACTAGCTGCAAAGCTGTATCCAGACCATTAATAGGAAAGCATTCCCCTTTCTGAATAGGAAACCATGTTCTGACAGCTACTCCATTAATTTTCCAAATGGTCTTGATAGCACAATAATATTGTTGCTATTATAATAATTATTAAAAAACTACAATCACAATTTTGAGCGTAAGGAACACGTTTCGATGTTTCAAACATCATGATCAGCCATAGTGAATGTAACAGTAAACTTGTCACAAGATGATCTCCGTGTACATAACATCAATACATTGATTTTTTTGTAGGTTAAGTAAACACACTACTTTGTTTGCTTACCTTTTTCCTGGCATGCTCATCACAAAGAGGTCTTTCGTGGATGACATCAAATACAGGCACCGAACACTGGAGTCCACCAGGCCACTTTGCAGTGCACTGAGCATACAGAACTTGTTTGGCGTCATTCATGATGTCTAATGTTAGTTCAATTTAGAAAAACCAACTGCGAAGTCCACAGGTCTACATTATGTCACTCATGACAAAAGTTAACCCATTTACCCCTGGGAGTAAGACTTCACAGATTTCACTCTACCTAACACCGGAAGATTTTACTCATCAACTAGGGGCGTCCTAGTGAGTTAAGTGTCAACTGGGGTTACTTAACCCATTGACTCCCAGGGGTTCTCCATAGACGAGTAAAATCGTCTGGCGTTAGACAGAGTCAAATACTAACTATGGCCGGTTTAGGCCGGTTTGGGCGTCAAAGAGTTAAGCCAGTCAAAAACTATGTCCTCTCCATTAACAAACATTTAACATTTCTTTGGAATATTAAGATTTGAGTTAAAAAGATGCACACTAATAGCTGAATAATATTACTACATATCAAGCACTTGTGATGGTTCTTTGTTCCGAACACCCTTAATTTTAGCCTGGAACCAGATTTCATAGCTTTCTGTTGTCGGTAAACACAGAAAATTCACTGCTTGATTTGCTTTTCAGGAGACCATCATCAACAACGGCCACTTCAAGGGTGAAAAGTTAAGGTTAGGGTGAAATGATGTTTGTTATATTAAAGCGCTAAAATTGTGGGTAAGACTTTTGAAGTATTTTCTATTTCAATGTTAATAGTGAGTTTACATTTGATGAACAATGGATGGAGAAGACTCGACTTTGGATTTCTTTTGATTTCTTTCAAAAAACTCTTTTCCAAAATTTGAGCTGCTAAATTCAGGGTGCAGCCTATCTGCAGGTGTTTAGGTTAAATAAAACCTATAGGATAATGCTATAAAACATCAGCAGCCATGCCCAGGTTGTTTGACGCTTGATTGGCCTTAACCAGCATTCAATGCACAACAACCAACGTAAATGTATTTTGATACCACTTAAACTGATGGTTCATTACAAGGACATCTTCTAAACAACTGAAATTAGAGGATGACTTTGTAGACACACCCACCCTAGCCTACTGACTCCCAGGATTAAGACTCGATAGATTAATGCCAGACAATTTTTACTTGTCAATGGGAGGTGCTTCAGGACTGAATGGTTTAAAAAATAAAGTAACCAAACTGCCAAACGCTAGCAAGTGAATTTTGTAAATCTAAACGGTCATTGAAATTTTAGGTTAGACTTTTTTGATATAACAATTTTTTCACCCCTTCTCTTCTTGGCATTGCATTTCACTTGCAGTGCTCAAAATTAGCAGTCATCCGGCCGTCCCAGACAACCAGAAAGTTCACTAGGTGACAAGTTTTTGGTAGAATGAAAAGCCTGGTTGCCCAAAGAAAAAAAAAAGGACAACCAAAAAATAGAAAATTTGTTTCCCTTATTAGTTTTCTGTTGGCAGTGACCAATAGTAGTGTTAAGTTGATAATAATTGATTTGCTGCAGTCAAGCATTTTCCAGTGTTTTGAATATCTGTGATTTTTGCAAAAAATTGTCAGATAGGAAAATGCAGGAGACGATATCACAAACATGTAGGCGATGGAGATCTTAGACTCCATTATGAAAATGGTAAAACTGAAACCCACACTTCAGCAACATAAACCACAGGCACACACTTAGAACTATGGGATACTCAAGCTCAAACACCATGTGATTGCATCTTAACACAGCATGTATTTAATTGTTGGGGGTTTCCTAATGGGCAATCAAGCATTTATCAAGACAACCAAATTTACGGGTTTAGTTTCCTGGCTTTTGTTGCAGGGGCAACCTGGAATTCTTTTTAATTTCTAGCAATGTACTTGCACTGTACTGAATTGTTAAAAAGATACGATCCTTGCAGAACTTAGTGTATGGGAAAGCCTTACTGGAACACTGGACATCATCCAGTGAAAATGCACAGATTTTTTTCAGACACTTTGATGGCTTTGCTCTGTGGACAGAAAAAATGAAGATTGTTTGAAAGCCACTCACTGTTATATGCTTTATACAAGATATCCTAATGCTTTACCATTTTTAAGTACATGACATCAAAAGCATTTTATAAAGTCAAGCAGCAGACAGCAGCATTACATGCTTAGGACTCTCTGCAAGATGTCTTTTCTTTCCATAAGCATTCTGTAGAATGCTCACGTATGTGTCAATCTATTGCTTGATACAACCCCAAATGCTCTGAACAATGATCACAGGGACAACTATCATTGCACATAACCTTTGGTAGCTCCATGGCCAGATCTGACTGATCCTTGTCACCTTTTTCCATTTCAGTTTTTTCTATTTGAGTTTGCAGCAAATACGAGTGCTGGTAAGCATAGAATTATGAGTCAGGTAGCAACTCTCATAACGTATGTGACTGGCTCGAAACCCAAGTCAAAACAAAAGACTAAACAATTGCATCAATGACTTAGATTCAAAAGCAACAGAAGCTTCTTACAATACCAAACAACAGCAGGTTACAAGAACTGCTACATTACTGAGGATTTTTGCAGAAATTGGCGTAATTACTTCAATGAAAAAGCAACTATTTTGAGGCCAATGCCTAAAGGTGGTAGAATGCATTCAACTGACTTAAAATCTGAAAACATCAAATGGTCAAAAAAGAACCAAGAATTGCTTAATTCTAACCTTGTTTTTCTGGATCTCTTGCTGTTTTCAAGCAAGGAATCCACACAAGCAGAGCTGTTGCTGTGAATAGCCTTCACCAAAACACTACCACATGCCACCACATCCTTATGATAACGTCCACGTATCCGTAGAGTTCGCCTGAGCTGATGAAGTTGCCGACGTAACTGTGTACTCAGTCTTGAAATCTTTGCTGTTCTTATGTCAGATTCCAAGCTGAAACAACATTTTCAGCATTCATCAATTTTACTGAAATATTTGCAATAGTTTTTACTCAAAGGAAGAAACTACTGTACCCCTAGAGACTAACCACTTTACTTACAAACTTCAAGCTGCAGTGAGGCAAAGGTACGAGGTGGTGTTCTCTTAAGGTTTTACCGTTTAAGGTTGTTAGATTGTTCTTTTTCAGCATCAAGGCAGACTAGTTGAGAAACATCCACAGTCATTATTAAGTTTGCTTTTTTTACCACTGGCAACCATTGTTTCAGATTACCCAAAGTGTGTAGAGGCCTTGGAAATCCATGATTCACAAACCCAACCAGAGACTGTTACCCTCACTGCTGACCGAAAAAACTGAGGCCTAGATGAGAACCGTGTACTCTTTCTTTCCTTTTCTTTTGGGAAAGCCATTTTTGTTTGACTTGGTCAATCAACCCTTTTGACCAGGTGGAAAAGGAAAGGTAGTAATCTCAGTCAATTTTGTTAGCTTTTTAAATCAGATCCATGGTCACTGAACATGTAAAGCCAAAGATGTCTCTTTCCAGAATTACCTGTGTCTTGACCGAAAGTGATTAGAATGGTGCTCTCCAGGAAAACTTAAACACATAAAGGTTGCCATTGGAACAGTTGATCCCACAAGAACATTACCAGGATGCTTAATTGGGGATAATTTTTAACAAAGTCACTGTGATAAGCTTGTATCATATCTCCCTTTGTTCTGGTAGCTTTGCACCAGGCAAATACCACCACCTTTTCCACAGTCACAAGACACTTACCAGTTGTTCTCTCCCCTAAAAGCATCAAAATCAAGATCACTGTCCGTAGAAAGCCACATCTGTTGCCAAGGCATTTCATCGCCCTCACTTGAACTTTCTCCGTCTGAACTGTACATATCTTTTAAAAACAAAGGCAAATAATGACTTACACCTATGGTTTCAATATAGTCATGCCTGCGTGAAGTCAGAAAAAAAAGAATATCACTGCAAACTGCTACAGAGTGTCCTTTGGGTACACACATCTTTGTTTTACATGATCACAGTCCACACAGTGAAGTTGCTAAAAACTGTAAGAAGATTTGAAATGTTGGTACTATTTGGAAATCGATCAATCCTGAAGAACTCAATAATTCTGGTTCACAAGCTTGGAGGGTGAAAATTTTACACCATCCAGAATCAACAAAAACACAACGAGAGAGAAAAAGTCCTTGCATTGAAAGATTCATGGTACATCCTAAGGCATGGCTTGATTTCAACAACAGTATTGATGGATTTTACGAGAATAAGCCTCAGATAATCCTTCCCGCAAAGAAAGGAAACCTTGTGAAATTCAGAATTCAAAACATTTAAGGTTATCTATTGGACCCTTGGCCTTCCAGTGAAAAACAATGAACACAGTGGAACACAGTGAATCAACATTTTATGAAAAATTCGTGAATGTCACATGAATTTTCGGAAATTATCTAGTGCAAAGGAAATGTCAAGAAGACAATAGCCAAGAGAAATGATTAAAGGATATCGGTGTTGTTATTCACGGAAAATAGAAACGTGTCGTCAAAACTGGTGGATTCTCTCACTATCAAAACACGTTAACTGACATTGGATCAAATGAAAAGACTAAAAGATCCACACATATGGATACACAACAAATTTTCCCCTAATCCTACGCAAAATTTCTAGCTTGTTGGGGCAAATAAATCTGAAATGGTCAAGATATAAACTACTAAAATATCCAAGGATGGCAAGCAATCACAAGAAAATAGGGTTCTACCAACGTTCGTAACATGATCTAAATTCTCTTTCTTCCGACACTTTATGGAGATGCTGAGGAAACTGATTTTACAACACGAAAATCGTATCACCGTGAACGGTGAAAAAAACCATGAAAAATCTTACCATAAATTGTGAATAAATCGCCTTTATCTTTATGCCATTTCTTTCGACTTTCTCTCAACTCTTCTATACCAGGAATATTCGTGTAGTTCATCGGCTGGGGTTGGATTTTAGGCTTTTTTAAACGAAAAGGAAAGATTTGGGGAGGAAGAAGGGACATGTTTGTCGAAGAAGGAGTCGTTAAAACATCTGTCCGCAATTTCAATTCAGCAGTAGTGGGCGATGAATCCAATTCGCTTTCACCAGTTTCCTCTGGTTTTTTCCGTCGAGTCTTCTTCGGAACAATTCCCAGAACTTGTAAATGGCTGTTGCAGTATCTGTTAAAGTATAAATAGTTAAACCTAGTCGTTAAAGCGAGAAAATAATCAGCCACATCACAAGAAAGATCAACCATCTCTGAGAAGGAACATTAGAGAACGCATCTTAGTAAAAGCGAAAGAAAAACATCAGCTCTAAAATCTTACATTCTTTCCTCGGCGAATGGTATGGGATTTGTACACTGATGTCCGTTGTATTTTGCCACAAACTGACACTGTTTAAACGGGGCATTTTTGTCTTCCAACACATGACGAATACAGAAAGCGTAGCCATTGAGCCTCCGTTGCTTACAAAGCTTTTCACTGTAACTACACAGTAATTTTCCATCCAACGGCGAAGAATGAATGTTCTTTCCTTCAAACATGACGTTCGTAGATTTCGCTGGATCCTTCTTGGCATCAACATTTACTGCGAAAGGAATACATTTCCGAAAATTAGAAACGACAAGAGAATATCGAATATTAATCAACAAATTTCATGAATTTACAATATCCCAAATAGGGAAATTTACTTGATTCCTTCACCATTTCGTAAACACGACAAGACTATGATAGAAAACGATGCTTGAAACTCATTCCAACCGTCTCAAACGACGACAGAAGTTTCCTGTTCAACAGATTCAAACGTGAAAGGAACGCTAAAATATGCATACAATTTTCCATGCGACTAGTTTATACAAACAATGCTTGCACGTACTTGTGTTAAAACTTCTCGTTACAAACTTGAAAGCGCCGTGTTTCCCTTGTATTTCGTCCATAAAGAAGAACGGAGAGGTTCTTCATTCAGCTAACAGAAAAAAATCGACGTACAAGTCCTTCCTGAAGTGTTCTTCCGAGACATTCGCCATTGTGGCTTCGTTGAGCTGCCGACCACTCGGTGATGAGCGAATGAGAAATTCGCACACCCTATAAGAGGCCTTTTTTGGTGTACCAAACCGTATTGAATGACACCTTGCTCGACTCTCTGAAAACACTGTTCCATTTATTCCAAGCCAAACGAGGAGGCATTTTCTTGTTAATTCAAGCCTTTGAGAAGAAGAATTGAGACACTTTCCGTTGGTTCGGGAACGAGGAAAAATCGCCAAGATAACAACAAGATATCCGCGTGAGTGGCCCCTCTCCATTTTGGTGTTTTTTTCTGCCATGGGCATTGGGGCGGGTCACATATTCGAGAAAGACGCCATTTTGCAACTGCGACAACACGACTTCAACAACAACCAATCACATGCGAGATTTACACAGACAATCCTCAAAATATTATTATTGCTATGGTAACTGTGAATTTGATTGACAGACAAACGAAATGACTTGAGAAACGTGGCGGGAAATCGACGACGCACGGAATTAGAGCCGAAATGATACTCCAGGAAATCGCCTTGTATTTTGCTCAAATTTCTGTTTTTAGCGGCGCATTATCCATTCTTTGTCGAGATAAAAGTGAGAGATATTTTAACCCATCTTTTGATTTAGATGAGAAGTTAGTTGAGAAATAAGATGAGAAATTCTCTCGACGACCGACCCGTGCCAGTGGATGCTTAACCTCAAGCAGATTTTCAGTCGAAAATTTGGGGTGAAAGTTCTTTTCGCTTCTGCTAATGAAGCATTCACAACTGAGGAGACCGTCAACCTAAAAAAAAAATTAGGATTGCGTTTCGAAGTAATTCCGTCATTTCGGTTGAAACCAACCGGAATTTTCCTTTAAATTTGAATATTTCCCCGGTGGCAATTAATTCTAAAACTGTCACTTTCTCTGCATGGGCCAACTGCACAAAGGAAAAGCACCGGAACCTTGTGGATCTAACCTACAAATTTGTATAATAGACAAGAGTAACTGCGTAAGAAATAACACACAAGAGCAACTTCGTAGGAAACGTTTATACCTGCAATAATCTGGAAATCTTAGCAGCAATAAAGAGACTCCGGCTGTTCGGCTGAGGTTCTTATATTTATTCCTCTGTAAGGCCATCCCCTCTTTTTTCGCCGTTTAGCGTCGTCCGACCGACCCAAATTTTTGGCATTTTCAAAAAGAAAATAAAAAGGTAACGACGTTTTTAGACCATTTTTTTGTCGCATAGGTGTTTCGGTGGTTGATCCTTTTTCCCACGCTGTCATAATTTTGCAACAACATCCACCAACTTTTCCGCCATATTGATTTCCTGGCTGCTGGGGTACCAGGCCTCCGATTCCGAGACTGCGTATGTTTTTTTTTTTTTAGGTTATTTTTTTTTTTCAATCCGATCGACCGACCTAATATCAGGAAACGCATTCGACGTTAACCAAAAATAAAAGGAGATTGCCTAATCTCAATATGCGTGAGGCACGGTCTGTGTCAAGTTCGGGAAGTAAAATGAATTACCGTTACAGTTTGACATTCAAACTATTGGGAAAACATGAAAAGGGAAAGGGACTGAAAAACGGAACAACAGCTATAGCGATGAGAGTGTTTAAGTTTCTAAATTTGCAATTCCTCAAGTTTATTTGTGTCTTTGACTCATTCCGTGTCTGTCGGTCGTGTTCGAAAGTTTATAATTACCTGAGTCAAGTTATTTTACAATTTCAAAATAAACCGTTTTATGGTTTAAATGTTTAGCCGGAGCTGGAGAACTGAACTGAAACATCGAGCCAGTATAACATATATCTATCACGAAAGCACGTTACTTATTCGTGCAAGTCGATTTCCAGTTTCAACCGGACAAAACAATTTCAATTTTCATGTGCCTTAGTTCTCTAAAGGCGTCAGTCAATTGAAAAAACTCTAATTCACCTGCAAGATTTGACAAATGTTTCCGGTTGGTGTACTTTAAACGCCACACATTCATGAATTTCATCGAATTTCATTAGTTGCCAACACTGAAAGGAGCCAAGGATTCAACTGCCTTCTCGATCGCTTTGTCAACGTACTTTTTTTACGCGAATGGAACAAATCAACACACTTGCCACTTTACCAATGTTCAACCAAAAAAAAAAAATGAAAGTCACTTTCCCGATAAAACCCAGGGCCAGGAATGCATGTCGTCAGTAAAGTTTTTGCTTTTATTCCGGGGCAACAAAACCCGGAGTTAAAAAGCAATAAGTTTAGGATAATGAACAATTAGTCTACGAGGACGCGCTTGATAGCGAAGTGATAGTTAACAACTATTCACCGAAGTGGAGGTGGCTAGCGGTGGACACCGAGGTGACACTGAGGTGAATAGTTGTTTTAGTATATACTAAAACAGTGAGATATTATACAGCACAAAAAATTAATTTGGATGTTTTCTTAACTTGTCACGGATGCAAATCGGGACGCCATTTTTTCCCGAGTTGCTAAGAGGTAAATAACACAGGATATTCGGAGTTTGAAGAGGCAATCAGCGCGCGAGTTCAACGCTATCCACCGTTTTAGTATATACTAAATATATACATCCAGCAAGCTGGAGTATCCGGCGAGCCAATGAAAATACTGGAAATCGGATATCTGTAGTTCAGTTTTTAATAAAAGCTTTTATTCTGCCGCCTGAATTTTGGTCAGACGCCAATTTTTTTTAGAAACTTCACCGCATCTCAAATTTCCGTATTTAAAATTTTGTTTGCAATGGATTTTTTCTCGTTGACACTTTGACACTTCATGCGAGTGACGGGGATAGTTTCTATGGGGAAGCAGCTACGTTCTCTCTATCTTCCTTGAACCGTGGTTCAAAATGTCCATCACTGGGAACTCAGTCTTCCAGCACGACCCACACACACAGTGGAAGGCATTTAACTTTTTGCGTTCGCGTGGGGAACCTGGGATTTTCCGTCTTTTTCAGTCGTTTTCCATTTTATCTGGGAATAGCAAGAGAACAGAATACCCGGTCCCTGTTGACAACACTGAATGATCAGACTTTAACAAGCGACTGAACAAAGAAGTTGCACATGCATAATTGCCCCTTTTTCCGTAAATGTTACCAAAAGAATCGAGACGTGACACAAACGCGTCAGCTGGGAAGGGCGTGGTCGACTACATAGGGAGGGATCTTTATTGACACAAGATAGTCCAGTCACCGAGGATAGAACCCCTCAAAACATAGTCAGCTATGTATCTCACCATTAACAGTGTAGTTCCATCTTTCATTGTTTAAAACACTAACAACCCATCAATTTCCCTATTTCACTTTGACGAAGAGCAAACGTTCAAAACGTGAGCTTTCAAATTTCGTACATCAACTCCGTTGATAAAAATTTGGTTTTATCAACGGAGTTGATAATGTAAATTCGCTCTGACGAAGGGCTAACGCTCGAAACGTCAGCTTTTAGAATCTCTTTACGGTTGGCTTCAGTCTCCTACCTTGTCACTATACTATGAAGGAAGGTGAACGGGGACCATTTTTCCCGAAACTTCGTGTAGGTATTAAAGACAACAACAGCTCACCACATGGTAAGTTTCATCGATTTTTATTTCCATTTTCTTGCAAATTTCCAGACCTAAACTTCGCCCCATATGTTCTCTATATTTACCTATGTGGCACACACAGTGAGCCTGGGTTACCTGTGGCTAAATTTGAGGTTTTATGGAGGACGTCAGCACTTGGAGATAAATTTTCATTTTCTCCCCTGAATTAATCGTGACCCATATCGGTTTCATTCTTGAGGGACTGCCACACCATTGTCATGGTGAACTAAAAAGCTTGGAATAGTCTCGAAGTGTTTACAATAACGGCGTTCTCGTTGCCGTTCCCATTGCTAAAGCTCCCTTATGACTTATCCACTGGACAGCGGTATCCACCCTCTGAACGACTGGGTCCAGGCTTAGGGTCCCAATGTTAAATATACACCATTGTCATGTCCTTATACACTGGTCTAAGTTCCAGGACTTGTGGTAGCAGATAAAAAGAAAAAACAAGAAAAAGTAGTCCCTGGACAGGATTTGAACACGTAACGCGGCTTCACGGCTTATGGGTACAGCTTCTATTCACTTGACCACAACAAGAACAAGTTACAAAGTTTCTGTAATATTTGTTACCTGGCATCAAGAATAGGAACACTATAATTCAATGATTCAGCCTAAGCGCTGATTTCAAAATGGTTTGCTTTCTTTTAAGTGTGGCCTGACATTCTTGTTAGTTGTGTAAAATATTTGCTAGGGAGTGTTAGCGCACGTTTACAGCCCGATCATTGTGTGTAAGATTTTTATCGAAGCAAGTGGTGACTCGGTGGTTGAGTGGTTAGGAGCGGTGACGGGTAAGCTAATAATCGTAGGTTCGAGTTCCGAGATCTGGGTTGCATTTTAAAAGAAAAATGTTCAATTCCCAGAATTCCTTTCCAACTGTCAGTGTCATGAAATAATGATAATCGTATATAGCAGTGTGTCATGAAATAATGATATATCGTAATAGCAGTGTCTTTTTTTTTTTACACAGCAGCTTTATTGGGTTTGACTTCCAAAAAAAAAAAAAAAGAAACACACAACAGTAGCACTTAATACGATAAAACGAAGACCCAAAAGGGCGGGTGGGAACGGAACGCGAGGTCCCATGCGAAGCACTTTCCTATAAAGAGTGTCGAGAATGAGTTCGCAATAAACACCAACACATCAAAGAATTAATAAAATTAATTTATTTCAAACAAAATATCTTCATCTTCCTAGCAATAAATAACTAAAAGCTGCTCAATTTGGAGTAAATTAAGTTCTAGTTTTACAATACTTTTAAGTAATTAAAAGCTGCTCAATTTAGAGTACTTAGAGTAACAGCTTTATAATCCTTAACCTGGTTGAAGTGGCCGGTTTAAAAAGCCACCAATAAAACCAGGTTTGATTATTACGTGAAAAAGAAAGCAAAAACCAACATACAGCAGATTCCAGCTGGCTGTAAGCTGTGTTCCAAGGTCACACATGGACCGTATAGCGGCTGCCAGAGGCGCCATTGTATGCTTTCGGTTCGACCTTGTTGAGCTGCGTCGTTGCTGTACTTGCGACGGCGATTAGCCGCAACAATTATTATTATTATTATTATTATTATTATTATTATTATTATTATTATTATTAGAAAGCAGGGTTGGCGCAACAGTGAGAGAAATCGCCTTGCAATAATTTTCCCAGGTTCGATTCCCTGACTTTGCGTAATATCTCGACCGAGTTTGTAGTAGAGCGGTTTTCAATTGAGTGTCGAAAGTAATTAGCGAATTGCTTTGGTTTTGCATTACTTCACTCAGTGATTGGCTCAAATTTCCGGCGCCATTTTTTCAACCAATCAGAAGTGAAACCAAAGCCAATCGTGGCTCCTGCGTGCACATTTTTCCGTGCTTTGTGTTGGCTGCGTGTCATTACTTCGAGTTTTGATTGGTTTACCGGATTGTCTCCGTCAATTTTGATTGGCCAAAGTAATTACTTTGGTTTTGGTTTTACGACACTCGATTGAAACTCGCTCTAAAGGCCTGGCCAAACGCTCGCAACATTTCAACGCAACATCTTGCAAGACCTTGCAACACTGTTGGGCACAACATGTTGCATACGTTTGGCCTGTTGCGATATGTTACAACATGTTGGGTCAAATTTGAAAACGGTCAGATTTTTCGTGCAACACTTTGGATGTTGCATGATGTTGTACTCGTTTTGGCCACGTTCACGCAACGTTGTTGCGCGAGGGCATGCGTGTTAGGTCCACTTCTTGCGCGCCAGGGGCACATAAATATTGACATGTTGCGTTGAAAATGATGAAAATGTTGCGTGCGTTTGGCCACCCCATGCAACACATGTCGCAAGAGAAAGATATATATGAAATACATCATATATTGCACTGCGGGTATGAAATCAAATGAAACCATGTTGTCTCGTCGTTCATACCCGCAGTGCAATATATGATGTATTTCATATATATCTTTCACTCATAATTACTTATCACGGGAAGTTGTGAACTCAGAAATGACCAGCTCCCAACGTCAGTGGCTTCATAGCTCAGTTGGTTAGAGCATCGCACCGGTATCGCGAGGTCGCGGGTTCAAATCCCGTTGAAGTCCTGAAAACTTTTTCAGGCTTCTCGACGCAATAGAAATTTGCGCTCATCACTGCGAGACAACATGGTTTCATTTGAATGTTGCAAGATGTTGCGTTGAAATGTTGCGAGCGTTTGGCCAGGCCTTAACTAAAGCAAGTATAAATAAAAGGTTCTTAGCCTGCGTGCAGACTTTCTCTTCTCACCGCGAAGAGAGCGCCTTCTCGGAGGCTTTCTTCTCTATAATTATTCCAGTTACTTATCTGAGTTTTTTAAAGCCCTTAAGTACTTGTAAAGGAGGCTAATCAAACGAAAGAATAAAACATTTCGTCTCACGATGAAGAAGTGGTGCAACGAGGATATAGTCCCATAATTTTGCTCTCTTCTGTTGCTTCACTCGATAAAGAGCGGAGCACCATGGGTAAGAAAATATGGTAACTTATCTGTGCGAGACCAGTATCACGTGTCTATATCGCGGGCTCCAGTTTAGAGCTCATCGAGGTCAGCTGTTTTCTTGAAGTTTACCGCTGACCAAGTACTGGGTTTAATTGGATCGCCGGCTCAAGTTCGGTTAACTTGTTGCAAGAATAAATAACCCGGGAGCTCCGCTTCGAGGTTTGACTAAATCTATATCTAACAGGGGAAGACCATTTGTGCATCTTTCACCTGATTTTTATCCCTGTTCTTGCATTAAGAGATGGATTCTAAAGTCCAAAATTTTTAATCCTAACTGAAACGTTTGTTTTACTGAATTATTAAAAAACGAGAATTTCACAAGGCATTCTGTTTGTTTAAGCTTTACAACCGTTACCCTTGTTCGTTTTATCCTCACTTCCATGACTTGATCACAATTCTTTTTTAAATTTGAGGCAATTTTTTGAAAATGATTCCATACGAAGAGCGATTTTCAGTTGATCAAAATAATGAACCGATTGAGACTGGTACATTTACACGCGCGAGTTTTACCAGGTTCTGATTGGTTCACCTCGCTGCCTGCAACCATTTTAATATTGTTTTTTTTTTTAACGGTCACTTGAATAGCAATAGCGCATTCCTTGGATGAACCACTTTACCCCTTGTCTTCTATGTCCTTCTTCCACAATTTTGTAGTACCAATGATTTTTCCATCATTGGACTATGACTATGACATAAATAGATGATATTTCATTAATTTGATTCTATCTTATTTTATACATCCATAAATCGCCTTTTAAATTTGCATCCAGAAAAAATCCACATTTTGAGCCAATTAATTAATGTTCCTCTTGTTTTTGTTTACTTTCCAACAATGTTGTTGGCTTGTTTGAAAATTCACCTGCAAGGCAAAGAAGAGTTGGGTGTTTGTAACATACGTTGAAGTGAAGGAAATAATGGAAGGAATTACTATTTTGATAACTTATGGTTTACCTCTCAAAATTTGGCTACTACTAATTCCACAAAATGAAAAAAGCACTAGGCAGTCACAAGTGTTGCTTACGTTGTAGGGTGAGAGGATGGTGTACTGGTGAGGGCATTCGCCTCCCACCATTTTGGCCCGGGTTCGATTCCCAGACTCGGCGCCATATGTGGGTTGAATTTGTTGGTTCTCCACTCTGCACGGAGAGGTTTTCTCCGGGTACCCCTCTCCTTCAAAACCAGCAAAAACCAACATTTGACTTGATTTGCGTTAATTGTTAATTTCAGTTTACAGTGTCCCCAATTAGTGCTACTGCGCTAGAACGACTGGACACTTAAAGTTCCTTTCCTTTTGTAATAACTACTGTAAACTCAATTACTGAAAGATGAACATACTGGAAAAGATTATGTATTAATGTTATAATAATAGGCGTTATAAGTCTGACATATAACTATAAACAATTATTGTCGAAACGTCATACCTTTTGGCTTGTCAGCTTGATCTTGCACACCAACCTTATCAATAACATTGTCACTTGTCTTCTCTGCTGAAAAATTAGGACACAGTTTCTCATTTTTCCCCTGGATACAACAAGACTCATATTCATACAAAGGACTTGGTATGCTTAGTTTCAAGGGAGACAAAAGATGGTGAGAAACTTCCATTTAAAAAAAAGAGAAGACCAAAGATGTAAACCTTGGAAAATATTGGGGTATAGATAATTCAAAATGTCTGTCCAGCATTTGTCAAGTTTATAACACAGCCTTTTTGGTGTGGATCCTAATGCATCAATTAAGACAGAAACAACAGTGTCTGTTTCCTGCTTATTGTTATTGTTACTATTTAAGCAATAGAGGACGTTTTCCGTGTTTCCATAGCCTCATCTAAACATGAGGGGAAGTTGGGAGAATTCGAGACAGTTATGGAAACCCGAGTCGAGGGTTTGCATAACTGTCAAGAATTCTCCCAACTTCCCCGAGTGTTTAGATGAGGCTTTGGAAAAACGGAAAAAAGTCCTCTATTGCTTTTATAAAATATTTCTCAAAGATAATTTGACAAATGAGGGAAACAGATGAAGGAAAATTTTTGATTGAAATAGATTTTCTTGATACACACTCATATTTTCTACCAGCCAATCAAAACGCACGTCTGAAGCAATATAACCAACCAAAATTCGTGTGATGTCACAGCCGTAGTTCCATACTCTCATCAAACACAGCTATTGACCAATGAGAGTGCAGGCACTATCCTAATTATTTTATAATATAAATTATTATTATCATTACCACGTGAGCAAAACACATAATAAATTAAGAGTTTGGGGTCAAAAATGTGAACAATAATAACAGGGAACATGTGGTATTTAGCACTAACCATCATCTTTCAGCCTGACTAGTGCAGTATTTGTTGGTTTCCGATGTTGCACAATCATTCCCTGTGCAGAAGCATGTTTTGGTGTTGTCCAGGTGTCAAAGTCTAGCTTTGGAGCAACAGGGCGATGCTTTCTTGCAGGGTTCAAGTGATAACAATAACAGCATCTGAATGCTAAAACACATAATTTATTTGTTTATTTGCTTACTCAATATGAGTGGGGTGGTGTCAATGTGTCTTAAGTTAACTTAATACACATTGTGACCACCCCACTCATATTGAGGGTAAGCCAAATGCGAATAGCCATTGTGCATATAATAAAGATCTATCTCCACCAATGAATTAACCTGACTTGGGATATAAATGTGTGATACAGAGAATAATATTATTATTACACAATGGTTATTCTGTAATTCAGATAGAGAATACCAAAATTTGAACTGCAGCAAGATTTAGGGGGGTACACACATGATCTGAAACCTCCCCCTGCCATTTCTGTCACCTGTCACCCCGGGGGGGGGGGGGGAATCCCATATGAAACAGACGGGGATGCTCGTCGTCTCGCTTAGGGGTGTTCTGGGCAAAGCGCCAATATTTTATGCCACCAAGGTCTCGTTTAGGGTTCCGCGAAGTAACACAGAATTATGCGAAGAGAAACAGAAGTCAAATTTCCTTTTAAATTTTCTTTTTAGATAAAAGCATTCGATGATTATGCCTTTTTATCATTAAAACTCATTGCGTGTCGTATTTTTGTGTTTTTAAACGGTCTCTTTTAGGGGTCAAAATTTGCTTAAGCCACGCCTAGATTGGTCTCCTTTAGGGGTTAAATTCAAAATTTCCGACGAGCATCCCCGTCTGTTTCATATGGGATTTCCCCCCCGGGCCTGTCACTCCTATGAAATGGATTATTAATTTTACAAATTTACGTAAAACCCCTAAGTGATTTACTGAGAAGTGAGCTACCTTCCTGCACATTTTAAACTTACTAACAGTATTTCAAGCTAGTCATAGGATCTGATACCCAATTTTCAAACATTAAAAGTGTCATGAAAGATAGATGTGATCCTCACACTTATTAGGGAGCATAAGCACCCGCGTTTTTGAGACACGGACGGCAACCGGAAGTGAGCTGTTTTCCCTTTTAACTTGTCTTCACACAACCACATTTCATTGCCAAGTTTCTTTTCTGCATTAGAGATGATAACTATAAAAATCTGGGAGACACCACTGCCCTGGTTCGCAAAATGTTCTCTTTCAGTTGCCATCCGTGTCTCAAACACACTCACGCTTAAGCTCTGTATTATCTCTTCTAGAACCTGAAAATTTCAGGTGGCTCAGATAGGATTCAAACCAATGACCTCTGTGATTCCAATGCTCTACCAACTGAACTAAGAAGCCACACAGTTGGGAGCAGGTCAATTTGTTGTGCTCATGCGTTCCTGTGAAAGGACATGATGAAAGTGTAATGGTACAAAGAAGACAGAACAGATTTTCCTTCTATCACCTATGGATTAGGATGGCATCGAAAAAAGACTGCAGTTTGCGAAAGAAGGAGAAGATGTGAGAAGAAATCAGTCAAAAGAGTTTTAAGTTTTCTTCTGGTTTCATTTCTGATAATATAATTCCTACGTAAACAAGATCTTTGATGAGAGGGATGTAAATGGGACAGCATGGCCAAATGGTTAGGGGGCCAGACTTAGATTTTGGAGCTCAATTTCAGCTCTGACCACTAAGTAAAGTTGAAATGGGTAATGCCTGGTTAAGCTTCTTGGATAGGATTGAAAAAAGACTCTTTGTGATCTTGCTAATTTGTTTTATTAACCCTGAAAAAGCCCCTGGAGGGAGAGATAACTCTGGGGACAATAATATTGGTTTTAGGGTTAGAAATTACATCATTTTGCTTGATATAGCCCCTTTAAACCCAGACCTCCACAAACAAGAGCCTAAGGGTAGACTACACTTTGTTCAAAGGAATTTTAGCTGATTGCCTTTAAATTCACTGCATTTCAATGATTTTTTGTGTTTATTTGTTTATTTTGTTTATATTCCATAGTCGTAAGTCCACATTCTGTGACCCAACCATATGGTTAAAATGTGATCGTAAAATGTTTGTTCACTTTTAAAACTGTTGCTAACGGCGTTGACTCCAATCAAAACCAGTAAACAGATGCTTTACAAGTTTCTACGATGACATTTAAAAATATGTAATACTTTTTCATAACAATACCGGGAGAATCACAAAATTATATAATCAGCCTGGTAAGATATGTTACTGAGTCATACGATGACTGGATATTGCATTGCGTGCAATGAAAACACAAAAACTCGTTTCCGGTCATGCACACAATTCTTTAATACATATTTCCCTGTTACTTTGTGGCGTAATCATCCGTGGTTTAGTGGTCATCACGATTGCCTTTGAATGAGGTGATAATGAGTTCAAATCCTACTTGGGCTGCCTTGTACAAGACAAAGAAATCTTACACATGTGCAGCCACAGTCCAAAAACGAAGTCAAATCCTATACAAACATATATAAAAACCACAGGCAAACACTACGGGATACTCAAGCTCCATAGGCATGAGGTTGCATCTCAACAGAGAGTGCAGTTAGTTGTAGGGGGTTTCCTAATGGGCAACCAAGGATTTGTCAGGGCAACCTAATTCACGGGTTTGGTTGCCCGGCTTTTGAAAGAGGGACAACCTGGATTTTTTTTTTAATTTCAAGCACTGCATAACTGTAATTTTTTTCAAAGAATCTCTTTAAGATTGAGATCTTTGTAATTATGATTTATGAAAGATGTTCAAAAAAGATCTCCCAAGATCTTCAGTCACTAAAACTGCTTAGAAGGATTCATGAGGTTATTTTCATGACTTGCAAAACAATCTCAGTAAAGATCTCTTAATACATGCAAAGATCCGGCAAAAAAATTAGGGTTTCAGGCAAAAATTCTTCAAGAATCCTTAACAAAATTTTTTAATACCTGTGTATTCAAATTCCTCTTTCAGAGCCATTCCATTATGTGAGCAACACTCTGAGCAAATTAGAGCATATCGATTGTTTGGACCATCACCAACAAGGTATTCTATTACCTGACAGTAAATGTAAGGGACAAGCATCATCAGTGACTGTAATGTGCACACTATCAAGAAATTTACCAGTGCATAAAGACAAAGCAAACCTTATCAATAGCAGTCCTCTCTCGTGGTAAGATCGGTTGTGGTGGTCTCATCCTTGACCCAGATGAGCCATGTGGGCTTGCCCTAACAGGTGATGCTAGAGATTTTACATCTATGTAATGTACAAATAATAATAAATAAGTCATCTTCAGAAACTCATTAATAATGCATACGCCCAACAGCCTATCAAAACATTGATAAAACGTCACATGCGTGAGCTTTAAACCAGATAAAACACTCCTCATTAGATTCTTTACATAAAGAATAGTAATGAGGCCCGGCTTGCTTTTCTTGTATTCTAATATCTTCCCCTCGCATTTTCAACCTTTGTTTGGACTCCTGAGGGACACGCTTTTTGTAGCAGCATTTTAAACATTACATAATGGTCACCAACATCAACAAGAATTTCACCTTCACTGCAATCCTCATAATCATCATCATCAAAGGATAAAATAACATTATTTTTCTCCGTTTCTATAGTTTAACAGAAATATGCTGCACCATTGGTAAAGCCAGAAACATTATCTGGTGTTCTGAGTCCAAGACATCAACATGAGAATCATACCTGCTTCTTACATTTAATTTGCAAATTTATTGATGTTGATGTGTTTTGCACAATACAGAAGACCGTCTCAAATTAGAACAATTAGAAAATGTAAAGTACAAAACATTCTTGCCTGAGTTTGGTGAAGATATATCCACAAGACTATTTGATTTCCTGGCTCTAAGGGGCCCATTCATCAGCCTTGAACTGCATGATTGGTTAAGCTCTGCAGGGGACTCCAAAAGAGAGGGTTCAGAGATGGTGCGGTATAAAGGACCTCCTGGACTCTCTGCATTGGAGGAAGCCTTTCTTTTTCGAAGGTCTGGAAAGTGAAAAGATCACAACAACTGAATTTAACATCAACTCCTTTTATTTGCAGAGCCTGCCTGGATCGTGAACTAATTTCAAAAATCAATTCAGATTTGACCTTTTGCTACACTTTAAAATAGTATTTATTTTATTGGCATTTCAGATACAGAGTTTGCTATGAATGTTGTGAACTTAATTTGCAACAGTTTCATCTCATTTATTATTAAATCATTTGAAATGATTTCATTTATTCAAATAAATATACATTACTCTTGGTCTTGCCTTTCTCTAATACCAGTAGAAATGACAAAAAAAATCATGAAATCATTTATAACAAATTTATTAAAATAGGTACGAATTGCATACATGTGGGTAGGGCACATGGTACACCCTGTTGTTGTTGTGTGTGATATTGGTGCCAATTTGCCTAGCAGTGTCAAACTCTGCTGGGTTTTTACAAGGGAATAAAGTATGAGTGCATTTGTGTATTTTTAGCTGAACAAGGAAATGGCAAATGTCACGCAAAGTATCGTATCATTTTGTCGTCATTGATTAAGTAACAAATTCTCTTTGTTTATTTCTGGCGAGGTAATTGATTGATTGTCTCATCATTTATGCCTGCGAGTAAAATCATCTGGCGTTAGACAGAGTAAAATACTAAGTCTGGCCGGTTTAGGCTGGTTTGGACGTCAAAAGGTTAAGGCTGTTAAATGACATGAGGATTTGAAAGGGCTTTTCAGCTTCGTTTTCCCTCTCACCTATAACACACAGGCGGCTTCCATGTCTCATTTTTCATAAAGATGTAATTTTTTAAAAGAAAAGTGAAGCAAAAAATTGTGTGAATAATGAAATCACCAGACACAGACTTTTTTTGTCCACATGTTTACCAGTCAGATCCCAACGATAAAAACAAAATTAAGGTAGTGTTGTGGAACGTATGCTTCCAGTCGATAACTAAAAGATTTAGACATATGTGGGAAATAAGTTAACGTTTCGTTTATTCAGAAGAGCTCATCTTTCTATTAATTTTGCGCACAGTGCTGTGGGAATTTGAACACAAACAAGGTGATCAAATCTCCATTTTTTGCTGATCGATTGCAATGATAAAGATAAAAATAGTTTTCTACTGCTTTTCTTTCTGTTGCAAGAAAATTACTGTTGAATGTTTTTCGATGCAGGCAGAGACATTGACCTGGTCTTTTAGAGTAAAAATATTATGGTTGACTGGTGAATTTTTTTCTTGTTCATTTGACCTGCAGAATGTCTGTGGAATTTGAGCTTGCGTGACAATATCCATAGATGGGAAAAGAGTGCTTTTGATTTAAGACATTTAAGAATTTAAATGTCTGTTAATTTGACAATAACTTCATAATTAATAAAGGAGAAAGGCGAGAAGTAAGCTGCAAACAAATGTCAAGTGTTATAATTCAAGAAAACTGTACATTGGTTTTGTAATTCATGCACGCTCTGCAGCCCTACAAATCTTACACTCACTCACTCACTCACTCACTCATACAGCCCTGACAACAATATGGGTATTTGCACTTACAGTGCAACTATCCACAAAAAACTTTTGTAACGACCTTTAAAAATAGTTATTTGCTGCTCTACAGACCATGTAGCACTAACTACTATAGTGACTGATAAGCTACCAGATGGCTTGACAGGTGAAAGGTAGAGCACCGTTCAATCACATGACCTGGGTGAGGGGGGGGGGGGGGGTTTATTGGAATAAATGGGCTACCCTATACCTACCCTTGCCCCTTTTACTGACCTGTTCCTTTTGAACTAGATGGACTTTGCATCACAGCAGGGACAGGAGATGTCACTGTAGAATCTCTCTTCTCCACCTTAACAACAGAAATTCTAATATGAGCATAACCATCACAATCAACAGAGTGCTGTGGCAAATTAAAAGTATGTTATTTTGATGGAACTATTTTGCAGTTTAACGTTTCTTACAAGTACTGATCACGTTAGCAACGATAAAGTCTTCCCAGATAGATAGATCAGATTCTTAGGCCGTTGTCTTTGGCACCCCCAGGGGGACCTTATTCTAAATACCACCCGACACATGGTAAACCAAAACCTGGTGGACGTAAAACTCTATTCCATGAATATGCTGCAAAGCTAATCAATCCAGAAATTCCCTCCCTTCCTCATGAAATTTGTACTCTGGCACAGGACTGCAAAGCTTGGAAGTGCATAGAGGTCGACAGTTGTCACCACTGGGAACCCCCATGCTATGAGCGCCTCAGTTGAACAGGGTTTTTGAGTGGATGTCAAGGTTGTTGAGCTTCCAGTCATATGCTAGTAATTAAACTGTTGTTTCATACAACATTTATGTCGCAGTTCCTGTGGGTATTTATATTTAAGACATACTACAAAAATGGTAAAGGTACTCCTTACAGTAAACTAAAGAGCTCACAGAGTGATACTTTGGACTTTACTAAACCTTTTATACTGAAACTAATTTCTAGGACTAAACCAATGGTGACTAATCTAATACAAACAACTTGTGTAGCGCTCAACGCTACATGAATGGGGATAGTTGCGGCTTTCCGCCAATCCAGATGAAGGATATAACTGTAAGCAGACAGTATTAAGACAAGGATAAAGGAACTCAGTTGGAATTGTTAGAATATAGGAGTCCATTCATGTCTCGTTTGCATTGCGTAATGTTTACGAAATAACGTGACAAATAGAGAGGATAGCTCTAACGAGTCACGCTCCATTAACTACATTTTACAATCCTGTTGTAAAGCTTTTTCTGTCTACCATATCACACAACAATAACAATAACATTTTATGGAATCTGATGATAGTAACAGGTACTGAATACTTCATACCTTGACTATTTCTGAATTGGGATCATATTTATCCAAAAGATCTTTTGCAGCTTTGTATGTTTCTTTTTCCATCACCTCCTCGAGCTTAAAATAATGATAAGATGCTTACGTTAAAAGACAACCAGCCATTTCTGAATTCATGTCCGCCTTGTCTTCAAAGCAAGTCTAAGTGCAAGGTTTTCCCACTACTAATGACAATACAGACCAGAGCATCACTACATTTGTTTGAATTTCCAACCGTCACTTGACTCTGAAGATGACTTCTGTTCAGGTTGTCAAAACATCAGTCAATGCCAACAGTCCTTCTCAGGACTACTTTTACCCAGACAATCAAATTCCATGAGGTATACTATCAGGCTGCAGGCTTGCAACATTTCAATGCTTCTAAATTTCTTGAGGATGTTAAAGAACCAACACCCTACTTGCAAAGGGCGCATGGTTGAGTCTCATATACACGTGGACTGGTCTTCATGATATAATGGTTGACACCACTTGCAAGGATTATTTACCAAAATCCTCAAGTCCTTAGCTTCCATGTTTGCACAAAAAGGATCAAGCCCTCAGATCGATACACAACTTTGTGAGGATGACTTGGTGAGTTGAAACACAGTCTGATGATTATTGGACTTATGAACATTGCTGTGGTTACATGTACGTGGAACGCCTTTTAGTACACACAAGGATATCCAGGAGTGATACAGTAAGTTTGTGCTTTAAATACCATCACTAAGAAAGGAATTGAGATTTTACCAAAGGCAACACTTGTATCCTCTCAGTCCAAAACCTTATCAAGAACCAGTAAAGTGACACTCAGATTCTCAAGCATGATATGATATGATATGATATCTTTATTTAAAGAGGGAGACATAATAACCTGTTACAGTTTTCTAACTTATGGCCCTCTCCAAAAATTTACCCTCCCAACCATGATACACCACAGAAGACAGACCACAACACCGGGAACTACATGCCCTACTCTTTGCGACAAGTGTGCGGGTTCTTTTATGTCCCACAGGATTATGAACAACTTACAACTTGTCTTTTCCTATCTTTTAACTCCTCCAGTCTTCCTGCTGCAAGATAATGACACAAAAAATACCAACAGTTGCTACAAGAATAATGGCTTGCTTGCTTAAAACCAAAAAAAACCGAATAGTTTTACCAACCATTCTTACTCATCCTGCTCACAAAAACATAATGAAGCACCCTCTTCAATAAGTACACCCTACAATAAACAGCAAATCATTGACAAAGTTATTTTTCTTTTAGTGAAGAAAGAGGTATAAATGACGACTTGGATTAAGTAGCACCATAAGAAGGAGCTACTGATTCTGAGCATATGCCTTGGGCTTGGAGGATGAGTTGTTTTCAAGTGTTGACAAACTTGATGCTAATAAACATCTCATGCAACAGGTATATGTGATTTGCAAAAGAAAATGGACAGGTCACTCTATGGGAAGATACGCATCCTCTGTACGCATCCTCTGTATAATAACAGAAATGGGTTTATCAACTGGGTTAATAATTGGTAATGTCAGCTTTCAAATGTATCTATGGTGGTCAATTTACCATGATTAACCCAGTTGATAAACCCATTTAGAACTGTGTTTCCTTTCCCCACCGACATGGTCCAACAGTCTCTTTTGAAGCTAAACGACTTTATCGACTCTGTTTAAACCGACATCAGACTTCAACTGGCCACCAAACACAAACATGACCAAGGAGAGGTGTAGACTCAGTGTTCTCACAACTTTTAAAAGTAGAAGTTGCATTGTGGTAAGTAGGAGTTGCAATGCCCGACGGGCATTGCCCCCTAGGGTGCTCCCAAGGCCAACCACCTAAATCGCTCTTAATCAACCCAGAAACTGTACCAGAAACAAAGAAACACGAGACTGAAGCAAGGTATATGTAAGTAATTTTTTTTATTTTAAATCATTATTTTTTTTTTGGAATTTTGAGAAAAACCGTTTTCCCCATAAAAAAAATAAGATCCACCCTGTTCTGAGTAAATTATGGTATGCTTAATCATTTGAATCAAATTTTGTGATATCCAGATAACCAAGGTATGATCGGTACATGTTATCAATCAATCAATCACCCTGAACTTCATTATTCCAGATATAAAAAAAACATACGTAAAATACTATAATTATTTGCTCATATTTGAAAATCGTAGTCCTAGTTTTCAGCTCACATCAGTACCAAGAACAGACACCAGTAATAATTTTGAAACAATACAATTTAATAATACTTACGCAAGAGGGAATACAAGAAGAGGAATTGAACGAATGGCTTTTGCTTTCCAAGACTTGGGGAAGTCATAAAAGTAACAGACAAGAGCTGCTATAATGTAAAGCAGAATGGAGTACAAGACTAAAGAGCCAATGAACTTTTTTCTTAGTTGCTCTGTTCTTTTTTGACTTGATTCCACGGCTTTTAGATCCTGCAACACAAGATTCCAAGATAAAAATAACATTAATCGTTTTATTTATTTATTAAAGTCTTAAAGTGGACAAAAAAAGATTTGTATATCTGAAGATTGAACTAATCAATACGACATAACATTGCAAAATTCTCTTTAACATAAAATCATGAATTATTCAATTCTCTTTTAAATTTTCCAGTTTGTCTTTCACAACAAACTGCTTTACTGGTAATTTCTATTGAACGTTTAGTCAACACAAACAAAATTTCGGAAGTTGTGCCAAAGAATTATCCTCGAAATGTTTTTGGAAACGAGCAGGAAATTCAAGATAAATTAGCATAATTTGTTCGAAAATACTGGACAGCTGCAACGCTTTGACAAGTTCATGAACATTAATTTAAGGTAAAAAGTCAAAATAAGCATGTGTATCATTTCATTTTTACTTGTACAAAAAAGTCTCAAATCTTACCTTCTCGATGGATTCCAACACTTCCCCCAACGATGTTTTTTTCTGTCACAAAATAAACGACAACTTACTTTGATTAAAGGCTGCAATCAAGGGCCAATGTCCCTGATCATAAAATAACTCCATTTGTCCCACATTGTTTGCTAGTTTGGAAAGTTAAACATATTTCAACGAAGACCAAAGCCCCTACGAATTTGAAAAAAGGCGAAAAATGCAAGACTTACTCTCCATCTCGAAAAAAGAATCCCCATTTGGCAAAAATCAAAAAATCTATCGATACTACCTCTGCAACATGCTGCTCACAAAACAACTACGGATGACTGTATGGTGTTCTGACATGAAGTATATTTCAGGAAAAAACATTTACCCTGGAAGGTCATGCGCATTAAAATTTTGAAATATATATGGGTAAGGACTTCAAAATGAGAACAGGGAATACAATGATGGACATTAATTTTAGAACTGATTAAAAAAACTAAAAAGGTTTGAAAAATTTACCCCATCCCCGTCACAAAGACTACATTAGTTACTCTTTAGCATACTACAGACCGGGGCCCAGTTGTTCAAAAGCCGATTAACGCTAATCCCAAATTAAAAATTAACCAAGGGGTTTATTTCTCTACAACTAAATGCTAAATGCATTTACATAAGAAGAAGTCAATCTTGAAACACAAAAATAAGGAAAAGAAACTTTCACCAAAAAGTTGAAAACATGAAACAAAAGTTTACGCTAATTCTGGATTAAGTTAATCGGCTTTCGAACAACCGGGCCCAGAACAGGGAATATCTGCCTGCAATCCATGAACATAGTCACCTCCTGGGGCATTCAGTGGATTGCATCAGAACCAAATTTCTGTCCATCGCAAGTAACACGTTCAAACATCACACAAGGGAGTCAATGGAGATCTGGTCATGAAAGACCTCCTTGAATAGAGACAATAAAATTAACAAATTAGCCAACATCTGCGATATGATTTTACACCCCTCGCGACCTGCATCAACTTGATATAGCCCTTCCTTACATTCAAACTTTATTGTGGCTGATGAAATATTTCATCTTTTAAACTTCTTATTGTGCTCTGAGTTTTGGAAATTATTTCAATAGTTTTTTGATAATTGTTATGATTCCAGAGAAGGAAAAGAATAATAATTAATGGGAAACAAATAAACATAAAACAAAAACAATGGGCCCTGAGCCTGAAATACCTGAGCTGCATCTTTTACCAACCAATTAAGACTGAAAATTTTCTTCCTAAGAAAATTATGACAGCGATCCAGATAATAGTTGGGTTTAGGTCAAGAGATGGGACAATGCTGGACAGCTGACATGCACCATAAAATGTGAAGAGACCCACTGGTACTGATCCAAGCTTAAGGAGGCTCTAACCAGTTTCAACACTTTGAAAAAACACTCTCTTTAGAAAGATTGGCAGTACATACTCAAACACATAACAACAACTAGTTATGGTACCATATGAACAAGATGCGGTCGCAGCAGGCAGTGTGGCCCAGTGGTTAGGGCGCTTGCCTTGAGATCCGGAGAACCCGGGTTCAAGACCCACTCTGACCACTCGTTGAATTTGATCCTGGTAGTCCCTGGTTCAACTTCTCAGCTGCACTTGTAAATAGCCAACTGGTTTGCCTCCGGCCAGTTGGGATTCTTAACAGTTGTAGTTGTTGTGTTCTGTTGTTTCGTTGACTTATTGGCCCTGAAAAGCCCCTATGGGGAGCGGTCAATTCAGTATGTATTGTATTGTATTGTATTATCATGGCGTAATAAGTTACCTTGGTAATGAGAAAGCCCAGCAAAAACACTGTATGCTTTGGCTTTAGTTGCTCATATCTCAAAAACAAACTCGGTGACCCACATTTTTTTTTACTGGAAAGTGATCAGAAGGCCAAGATGAAACACTCTGCAAAGTTTAAAAAAATTCTGTACTGCAGAGCCTACTTTTAAAAAAAAATCACAGATTTAAGGTGGTTCTGAATCTGCTGTACAGAATTTTTTTCAACTTTGAATAAAGTTTCATCCTGGCCTTCTGATCACTTCCCAGCAATACAAAAATGAGGGTCACAGAGTTTGTTTTTGAGATATGAGCAAGTAAAGTCAAAATAAAGGGTGTTATTGCAGGGCGTTCCCATTGCCACGGTAACTTATTATGCCACAATAATGACCGGATCTTGCTCAGCAATAATTGGTGTTTCTTATGGTACCATAACATTGCCAATATGTGATACCGCATTGTAGTGGCAAACCTTCTAATAAGAACGTCACTTGAAAGCTTTGAAACTGGCTTGAGCCACCTCAAAGCACACATATATCCAAGATAGTGCTATCCACCATTTGAACAATAATTCGTTTTATTCCTATAAAGTTATCCACTTATTTTAATATTTATGTAACAATGCAACTTTTTTTTACAGTCTGTCTATTGTGCAATTGCAATATGTATCGTTAGGTTTCTATTTATCTTCATGTTGTGTCTTGTAAGTTGACTCTCATGTATACCATTACACTACACCCCTTGATTAGCATTGCTATACACGTACAGCCTTCTCAAAATATTTTTGGGGAGCAGGTCATAAGGAAAGTGGAAATGGTTTGGTGCTAAAGGCACCCAAGTGAGTGCCCAAAGGACGCAAGCTTCTAGAGGGGTCTGGGGGCATGACCCCCTAGGGATGGTTCATGGTTCATTCATTTCACACTATTTACATAACATTACCATAGAAAGAAAAGTATAGTCATAACACATGGTTACAAGATAAAATAATTACAGTACAGGTTATAAAATGTGTCTGGTGGTCAAAGTAGCGAAGGCTTTCTAGTTAAAATTTAGACACTCAGATGCAATTTAGTGCAATCTGGGGGATTTAAAGTGACAAAATTTCACATATGGAATTGACACTTGCATGAAGTCTGATAAGAAATACTGGAATGTTAGTTAAATAAACATATTTATGTGCCCGACACAAAAAAATAGTGCAGACGCGAATTTGTACGTCAAACAAGCTTTTTTCAAGCTTTTATAACATCTCCAACGACTTTACGTTCGAGCTAAAAATGTGTTGTGTCTGACATTTTCTGACCGGAAGGAGATGGTCAAGCTTTCTGAGGAGGTGGCTCATTGAGCTGTCGACCAGCCAGTTTTGAGAAGGCTGCCCGTATAGTGTACATTGTAAAAATTTAACTTAATTTTTGAAAAAAAACTTTAACTTTAACTTGAATTAAGGGCAAACCACCAGTATTTTCCTCTACTTCCATACTAGATAAATGCATACAGTTTTATCACTTGGGTACAGCAACTTTCATACAAATCTAAAATGTGAGAAAATAATCCCAAAACTACACACATCATCAAAATCAAACATTGTCAGTACACATAAAATGATCTCAATGTATTTCCCTATAAAGTATATCTGTTCTGAAGAGAAGCTTCACTGTTACAGTACCTCTAATTCCTTTTACATATTTTTTGTGGCTTGAACTGTGCTGATATAACAATTTTTATTACAATGTCTTCTACATGTGAATGTCTGTATCACCAGCAGCATTTGGGAGTGCTGCACTTTGAAAAATTCTTCAATTTTCATTAGCTTGCATGTTAAAACAAAGACTTGTAATGCAAAGAAAAATGATGTCTATGTTAAAGGCATGTCTCTACATAGTTTCCAGGGAAGAGACCAGTAGCTCCTCCTTCAGTTACACCCTCAAACCATCCATCATCATTCTTCTTAATGACATATATGATAACTCCTTCTGCAAAAGTAAGTTCGTCATCTCTCTGCTGATTGTATTCATAAAGAGACACCACTGAATAGAAAGAGAAACAAAATATTTTAGTCAGAGCCTTTGGGCGTGTCATAATCATCTAAATCATCTTTTGTCAGGTGACTTGCTTGTAGCCAGTGGGTCAATGTAGCCTATCAAGTTAATAGCAAAGACAAAAATAATACATTTCTGACAGGCTTTATTTCATTTAATTAGTCTTGAATGTTAGGCAGGGATACCTCAACAGCTCTTGCCAATATCAATGGCCGAACATTTCAGACCATGACACCAGGGAACTCAGTTGCCTACTTTTTGCAAGGATGTCATGGTTTCTGCTCAGCTGTGATTAACCCTATGTTTCAGTTCTGGTGATTACATCAATGGGGCATTTGCCTAGTTTTTTATGTCCTCCATAAAGAACACTCCTGCAAGCATGTTCATCACAACATCCAAGGGCAGTTTCCTATGTACGCTATCAACAAACCAACCTTTTTCAATGTAGTTTTCAGGTATCCAGGACTGCTCATCTACTGGTGGTGGAGGTGTCTGGTACATATCCTCTGGAGGTGCTGGCATTGGCAATGCAGATGGTGTTTGGTAAAAATCTTCTTCAGCCGGTGGGGGTGGGGGTAAAGGACTTAAAGCATCTAAATAAAACAGGAGTAACTGAGAATCAAAAACAATTACTTTATGCTCTTAGGACATCAAGTGTGTTGATCATTATTGGAAAAATGCATTCAGTATGGCAGCACCTAAATGGTGGAATTCTGTTCCATGTGAAATAAGATCTGCTAAAAACCTAAGCCAATAGTATTTTAAACCTAAACAGAAAACCTATTTGTTTCATATTGCTAATTTTTAGCCTCCTCTGGACCCTGACATTAAACACTTTTATTGTCGTCATTTTACTGATTATAGTTTTTAACAGTCATAAGTTTTTTATGTTTGATTTCTTTATTTTTTATAGTTTGATATTGTTTTCTTGTTAAGCTCTTTAGAGCCTTCTATAGATTGCATTTGCTATACAAATGAGGAATTAGTATTAGGATTAAAAGGGCACTGTCAAGCTAAATTTGCTGTTTTTATGTCGAAACTGGGTAAAAATCTAAATTAGTACTTAGCTCACACGTACAATATTGCTGACAACCCACCGACAAGATATGAAATGTATTTATGGCACAAACAGCTATTTGTATTTAATTTTCGGCGACTTTCTGCTGACTCCAAAATTGAAAAAACAAAGCATAGCTTCAGTGCACTTCAATGGTTATTGGTAACAAAACCACATCATTATTTTTTGGTCTTCATTGATGCAAAGAGGTCTTTTGGTGTTTTGACGTTTCACTAAAATAGCGTGACACTGCCGCTTTAATATCGATACTGCTGGGGACTAGGGAAGGTTAAGGTCAGGGTCATGGTGAATGATGTGTTTTTTTCTTGAGGACTGTAATATGAAGAAATGACAAACGTGTTATTGGAGTAAAAGATTCTTTTGGAAATTGCACTATTGGTGAAATAAAGGGAAATGCTTCTCTTTATAATTCATGACTACCTTAGTCTTTCACTGTCAGGAATCAAAGTCAAGACCTCCAGGGTGATGTCAACCAAACAAACAAAATTCATGCAAACCACCTTACCAACTATAGATTCATAAGTTTCTGCTCCATCTGGAAAAAATGGAGAAAGAAAACACCTTATTTGATGAGATGGGAAATGTGTGAAACCAAAAGGAATGTAAGAGATTAAGGAACATTAAATTTCAACTGAAAAAAAAGAAAAAGAAAATGTGCCACTATTTTTAATTAGTATAAACACACAGGTGATTATACAAAATCGCGCGCTCTCATTGGCTCGCTATCTCGGATTATCAGCCGATAATCACCTCGACGGACAAAATGGCTGCCAGTAGTCGTTTTGCCACTGTAAGTGAAGATGATTTCGCGTTGAAATGTTTTTTTTTTCTCTTCTTTGAAATAATCACCTGTGTATTTATACTAAAACAATTATTCGCCTCAGGCTCAGTGATTATCGGTGAATATTCACCTGGACTTCGTCTCGGTGAATATTCACCGATAATCACTTCGCCTTTGGCAAATAATTGTTAATTATCTCAATTAGCTTTAAATTTCCTATTTGTTGGGATCCTTTCCTTTGCTATTTTTATGTGGCAGCACCAAATTTATGGAACAATCTTCTTTTTGTAAAAATATTTATGTAAATAGCTTTTAAACAGCCCTCAAAACATATATCACATATCACAAGGCAATCCTCAGTCCCTAAATTTAGCAATCTCTGTTGTAAGTCTGAACTAAAATAGCATTACAAATGTACTTACTTCAGCGACAAAATCAAACTACCGGTATTATTCTTAAATGCAAAGTTGCAAATATTACTGGTATATTGATATTCCTGCTAACCCACATTTCCAGGGGTCCACAATAACTAAGTACCGGTAATTATTTTTTTTTACCCATCACTGCATTCTAAAAGAAACTCTAGGCACAACCAATGCTCTTGCTCATTCTGTATCCTTTGCCAAATTGTTTTTCGGGGTCTACATACTACCTAGTTGTTTCCTGAATCTCGTTTCTGGTTTTCATATTAGAGCAGCATGGGTTTTAGCACGTGTAGCTAACCGTGCAGCTAATTACAAGACATGTGAAAATAAAATAGGTAAATATATAATTTAATGGGAGATACTGAACAGTTGGTTATGGAGTTATGCATATTCCTACTTAGGTTATGATCTATGTGCACCCCATCTAGTTTACCATCTAGAAAAAAGTCATAGGATGTAGCTATAGAATTCCTTGTGCCGATTAACATGACTTTGCATTTCTTGTGGTTACTTATTAGTCCGTTTTGTCTCCACCAGTAAGCGATATTGGCAAAGTCTCCATTTACCGATTCTGTCTCTGGAATTGGGATGGTTACTCTTTTCATCAAAATACTATGGTTGTTTGAAAATGCCAAATAAACACGCACGATCAAATGAAGAAGCATTGGTTTTGGTCGCATTGCATCAGGAATTGTTTTGAAACCAGTTCCAAATTATTATTGTTATAGAAGTTCAGACGTGTTTCCTTATGGAGAAAAAAAAATCTTTTTTTTACCTGTTCTTGTTGCAACTTAATAATTTCAGTGATTTTGGCAGGGCGTGAACACATATACACAAGTAAAAATCAGGTTCTCTATTTAAGAACTCCTGCATGGCTGTATGGCTCTTCTTTTTTTGCTAACTGTTGCCCTCTTGGCCACTTGAAAAGCCTGCTCAGTGAGATGTAACCCAAAGATGCCTTCCTGATTGGCCATAAAAATCTTTACAAAACATAATGGTAAAATAGATTTTTCATAACATGATAACTAGGCATAATTTTGATGAATTGAGCTCAATCTTACCTGAAGAAGGGGGAGTTCCACCTGAGTTTGGCAAAGGAGGAGGTGGCGGTGGGGATATTACTGCTCCAGTCAATACTGGGGGTGGTGGTGGGGTTGGAGGAACAAGGCATGGGGGAGGGGGTGGTATATTAGGTGATGTTGGAGAAGAAGGAAATCCTTGAGGTGGAGGTGGGACTAGTGGTGAAGCCATGTCTGTTATAGGTGGAGGAAGAGGAACTTCTGGTGGGGGTACAGCAGCAGGTACAGTAGGGGGAGGAACAGGCGGTCCTGCATCAAAAGCAGCATCAGATGGGACAGATGGAGGCACTGGAGGGGGGACAGGAGGTGGAGGAGGTTTTGTAAGGGGTGTCCGCCTTGTGGTTCCTGTGCCAGTTATTGTTCGTTCATTTCCCTTGCTTGTTTGGGATTGCTTCTTTGTGCTTCGGCGTCGAATATCTTGTCTATCACTTGTCTTCACTCCATGACCTAATCATAACAAAGTCAAGCAACACACATTTGTGGTCTGACTCTTTTACATGGAACAAATGATGGTAGAGAATGAACTTAAACCCAAAATGCACAGAACTACCCCTTACTAATGCCATCCAATCCAGCCATTCTCTGAGTTCTTATCAGTTGTCAAAAAGATAAATTTTGTCCCAGCCAAATTCATGCAGAAATCCATTTTAAGCATTAGGTAAAAACATCTTTGACAAAATGAATAATTACCTAAATTATCCAGAACTGAATAATCAGTGGTTCTTCTGGTGTATCTTAAGAGTTTCTCTTGTTCTGCTGGGGCAATAATCCTGTGCGTCCGTCCTGTAGGTTTACTTGAGGCAAGCACACCAATTTCACGCCTTGCTACCTTTTCCTTATGGATATCAACAGTCTGTGGAGATGTGAAACATGATAACTATTTATTTATTTCAACACAATAAAAGTTAACCCATTGGCATCCAAACCGGCCGAAACCGGCCAGACTTAGTATTTTACTCTGTCTAACGCCAGACGATTTTACTCGTCAATGGGGAACGCCTGGGAGTCAATGGGTTAAAAGCAAAAATTAATTTAAGCCATTATGACTTTTCAAGAAAAAACAGGTGTATCCTGATTATGAATTCAAGCCTGAATTTCAACGTGAGCATGATGCTTTGCTTTTTTTTTACATTTTAAATTGTTGTTACAGTGTGTTTTCACTCACATGATCATGACCTTGTTTTTCCACTGAAACAAAACAAAACGTTTGCATGATAATAGAGCTCAATTCCCGGAGGATTAGTTGGGGACACCAACATGGCCACCATTCCTTTTTTTAGGGACACCAACATAGCCTCTGTGATGTCATATGAAAACACTCTATACACATGAAACAGAGAATGAATAGGCCATTTGCAACAAACTGGTCACATGACTGATAATTGGTGAACTTAAAGCTTGGACTTTATTAATTCCACAAATTTTCAGAGAAATACCACTTAAGGTAAAGATTGTATGACCATTTAAACACTCAAAAATTCCATACTTTTGTTTACGAGCGAAAAGCTTTTGCCCTCCAATGTAATTTTTCATAATTACGCGCCACAAACAGAGCTTAGATTCCTATATTTACCGTGGGTCAAATAAACAAAAATAAGGGAGCAAGGGTAACAAATTTCAGACTTTCATATTTTGACGGAAGAATTTTAAAGCGGTTTTAAAACTTACAAAATAAAGGGATTTGTATGATAATCATCGAAGCGTGACTGGTTGGCAAAGTGTCCTTTTCCCATACAAATCCTTATAATTTCTTTCAACTGTAACAACACCACTTTAAACAATATACTTACAAAAATCGGTATGGTATTTTAAGCTGCTCTTTTTATCTCTGGAATATTAACGAAGCCCAATTTTAAAACTCCGACATTCCACAGGAAGCCAGAGTAAAAATAATTTCATGAAATCAGGCGAATCATCATGTTTATGAAAAAAGGTCACGTGACGAATTGTTGCAAAAGGCCTCTCTCAGCTGGTAGACAAAAGCAACTAACCTCAGCAATATGATTAATCTTTGATTCCATGTCTTCCAGTTTCATAACTTGTTGATCTAACAGGCTCAACATATTCAGAGCCAATGTATTGATCTGATAAGCCACGCTTGCAAGCGACTGGGTCGCAAACTGTTTCGTTTCTTCCAACACAGCTCTAGTTTCCTTTAAAGCTTCAGCTCGGTCACAGCCCGATTTATAGCGAGCATTCGTTTCTAGATACTTTTGCTCACAATAGGCCGCTACTTTGGCAAGATTTTCGTGTCCATCGCTCAAAGCCCGTCGTCCTTCAGGTATTTCTTTATCGATAAGTGAGAAAAGCGAGCTATCAATATCCGCCATCTTGGTATTTTTCAAGCCGGTGGAATTTGGACGATGGACCCCTGGGAACTAAAACAGGTCCATGCGGAAAAAGATAATTGACCAAGCCCAGCTCTCCTCCGGTTTTCCGGTTTTCTTAGAATCGAGGCAGTTGAAGAGCGGGAACTATAAATTCTCTCACTCCCGAGCAAAGAAGGAAAAAGATGGCCCCTGTAAGAAATTTAGTTTATGATATTGTCTTCTTCTCTATTTTTCATTCAAATCGTCGTTAATTCTACTTTCCCTTATGCGCTCAGGTGTGTTTTCAGAGCCGTTTTTGAAGGTAAAAGAACTCAATACGCCGCTTAATTATCTTCGCTGACCACGTGCACAAGTTGATTCTTGGAAACTGAAGAAATTACTGGGAATAAAGATTACATGTTTACAATGTGACTTTGACAAAAAACAAAAGTAATTATTGATGTGAATTGGACCTTTGTTAATTTGACTCAGATCGACGTGAATACTCAGTTGTACAACGGCGACTGTCTAATTTTCTTTCAAATTTATGAATTTCGCGCTATAGAAATAATAAAATTATTATTAATTATTAGTAGTGGCCTACATGCAGCACTTACGGTAGTTTCTTTGCCTTTTGCTCGGTTTCTTCGCGTCATGGAGTCATGTGGCCCTTAGAACATGGCTCTCTGTAGATCTTAGCTCATTCCTCATAAACTTTAGGTCTTTAGCCACTCTGAGTAAGCAGTGTTTTGATGAGTAGCCTTGCAAGTTATCTGTCATTTGCTTGATGACAATGGATAAAAGTGATAGTCCGAGGTCTGATCTGCACAATCTATGTATCTGTAAGTGTTAGAGCTTCTCTAAGTTTTAATCACATAAAAGAGTTGTCATAGTTTGTTGACTTCTAAGCTGTGACACTGTTGTGAATTCTGAGTGTATAACCAGTTCATGTGGCTGCTGTTATTGATCAATAATGTTATTATTGAATTGCAATTTAACACTTTTTAAGTTTCTGTTAACGAAGTATTACAAATTCCTTTAGGGTATGCCACTTTCACCATTTTTCAAGGCAAAAGCTCGATTTTAGGACATTTATGTTGCAATTATAGATAGATAGATAGTTTATTAAAAACTGCATCGCAGCCAAAGGCTGAATTACGCAATTATTTACAAATGCTTTACAATACTACAGCCTGTACTGTTTGGACATCGCATATATTAAAGTGTTTCTTGTTCTGTTCGTACAAAGCTTCGGCATATTAAAATGGCGCGGTCATCTTAGGTTATAGCGTGAGTTGTCATAGTCCGGTGGAAGGAGCGCTTTCAATTTATGGTTTGGATCGCTGACAATGTTATCAAAAAGCTTGCTGCATAGTACGTAATGATGCTCCAAAATGGGTGTTACCCCCACCTCTATTGCCGAGTTGCACTTTCCTGATGTTATTATTGATATTGCTCTTTTCTCTTATAGTAACCTAATTTGTTTAAATTACAATAAATGGTTGCGGCCTGAAAGAGGCAATTGCACGCAGCCAATCTTTGTGTCTGTGTCAACTAACTGGGGAAGGGGTTGTCCCAGTGGGACATAAAAG
>OX421451.1:45363015-45370515 GCA_949126865.1 Montipora capitata | reverse complement strand
CAATAAGCCCTTGGTTGGCACATTAATATCATTAATTTCTTGGCTATTCTGTGGACAATCATAGTAAAGTACAAATAGTTGTCCTACAAATAAATACATCTACGTAGTTATCTTACAAATATAGGAGAATTTAGACTTCCAAATTTGGTTTTCTCTTCCCTCTAGATACGGGAGTTAGAAGTCATAAAGCATGAACTTAGTTGTCTGCAAGCAAAAAGTGTAAGATCTGGTTCTACCTTCTCTGCATGTTTTCCTTGAATGGGTAATCCCCTTTACTGTTGCCAGGTAACATATTTCTTCTTTGTCTTTTAGAAGGTCTACACAAGACACGGTGCAGGCAACTTGTTCTTTTTATCTAACCGTCCTCTTGTGATTGCTGAGTTTAAGAGTAAGTGCACTATGGATTAACCCATTGACACCTCAAACAACCTAGAACACCCCCAGTTGACTATTAAAATTGTCTGGCGTTGGATGGAGTAAAAGCTCTCAAGTCTCACGCCCAGGGATCAATGGGTTAATGAAGTAGAATATGTAAGTGCACAGTGTCCCATGAGTAAAGTCCTTGATTTAAAACTTGAAAATGTGAAAATTAATGGTGTTTTTAAAAATGTGCGGCATTTTTACATTGTATGATGCTGTAAAAGAAATTTGCATGTGCAGGGTCTTAGAAAGTGCTTTGATAATAATGCAGCAAGTCATGTTGTAATCTTACTGGGAAACAACTTGTCTAAAAGCTATTAATACAAATTCCAGTACTGTTATCACATGCTATTATTATACCTAATTTAAGGTAGGTTACACTATCTGACCACTAGTTGCTTTAACTGGTAAGATATTGCCGGGCTAGCGATACTTAACAATTATTCTACGAGGGCACGCTGGATATGAAGTGATAGATAACCAACAAGGCGCAAAGCGCTGACTTGGTTATACCGGTAATCATTTTATACCAGCAAGCTTGGGTAGGATAATTGTTAAGTATCGCTAGGCTCAATATCTTACCAGTTAATGTATGTCATGTATTGTTGACTAAAGCATTGATTTCTGCCTCTGTCAACTCTGGTCCAAAACGGCTTTTGTCTGGCCATTTTTTCTCAGAGCTGCAAAATGTTTTCAGCTTGCGTTATTGCTGACGTGTTCCTTGACCATACTTAGGTACAGCAGGTACATGAACTGATAGCGTGTGTCCAGCGAGCCAATGAAAATGCTTAAAATCTGATATCCGTAGTTCAGGTTTTAATAAAATTATTATTTTATTCTGCTTGCAGCAAACATTCAAAATCCTAAATAAGGGGCTTAACTTACTGACATCCTTGTTTTCTTTTTTAATAATTACTTAAGGTGTGATAAGTCAGGCAGGCAGAAATTAACCAATTCACACCTGAACTGCCCCCATAAATGACAGGAAAGGAAAGGAAAGAATCTTTATTTAAGTGTCTAGTCTTCTACCGCTGGAGCACTAAATGGGGACACTGTAAACTGAAAATCCACAAATTAATGCAAATCAAATCAAATGTTGGTTTTTGAGGAGAGGGGAAAACCAGAGTACCCTGAGAAAAACCTCTCAGAGCAGAGAAGAGAACCAACAAACTCAACCCACGCATGACCTCAGTCACATTGTTGGGAGGCGAGTGCCCTCACCACTACGCCAACCCTGCACCCCAGCACACCCCTCTCCTCTCTCCTAGGAGCCTGTGGCTTTGTGCCCTAACTCTAACGTAATATTGTGGTCTACCCACTTAACATTTGAGCATAACCCTACAGCATGATGTTGCAATAGCTTCAATAATTTCCATGGCCTACGTCAGAACCCAGCACTGTTACACAGATTCTCTCAAAGGGCAAACTCAGTTTTGTTGATGAAGAATTATTGACCTTTCAGAAAAAGTCAGGAAGCACTACAATAATATTATTCTACTAGTTTAGATGTTACTTAACATTTTAATTTTTTTATAAGCAAACTTTGATATATATATTTAGCAAAGTGCACTGCTTATCAAACAAAATATATATTTTTTCATTTTACCAGGAAAACTTGATAATAGCAAAAACGAACTTGCACAGTTAAGCAAGCAAAAACAAGAGGTTCTCCGAATGCAACAGGATTCAACAGGATAAGTAGAAGTTGTCAATCACTTTGCTGTGGTCAGGCTGGCTGTGTTCTTTGATCACAAAGACAGTTGAGAGCTCACTGCAGCATATACAGGACTTGGTGCATGCATCCCTCATGGCCTTTCCAGCTTTAACAAGTTAAAAAGCAAAGAACCTACATTTTTTACTGCTGTTTTGAAGCTTGGAGTTTGTTGGGCCAGGGCCATGTATTCAAACAATTTCAAAATTGTATTTTGAATTGTTGAAAAATAATAAAAAGATTGAAAAATCCAATTGCAGTGGAATCAAATTTAGCACTACCAATGAGAAATCTGGTTGGTGGTCAGAGTGAGTGTTTGGGCAATAATCGCAAGAAAAATATTTAAACTCTTTAACATCGAGACAAAGATTAACTTTTTCTTACACAAAAACATTGCATCAGCACTGAATGTCAAAAATTTGATTGACCCAATGGGTGCATGGGTTTAAATTAACCAATCAAAATGTTTGTGATAGTGAACCTGCAAAAGTAGACATTTCTCGAAAACAAATGTTATTATAAAGTTCTCAACAGTGAAATGTCAACTGAAGCATTTGAATATCTTTATTGGGTTCAAGTTCTACCTAATACTGTTTGAAGTTCCAACACTCCCAAAATGTTGTAGCTTTTAAGCTAAGTAGTGTGCCTTGCCGCCTAAGTGACAAATTCCATAGAGCTTGTTCTTGGGACATTTCTGAGCTCTTAGCTTAAGAGTTAAACACCTGCTTCACTTGCCTACATTCTTTCTCAAATTCTCTGTGTTATTTAGTTAACATTATCATGATGAAATATGCCATTTCCGAGTTCATGTCTGCCTCAGCCTCCTCTTCAAAGCAAGTCTACATGTACGTTTTCCTTATAAAAATTAGTTTTCATTCGTATGTAAAGTGCAGCTAATTTCCATCACAAAACTTCGCACTGAGACTCGCTTTAAAGAGGAGGCAGACATGCACTCGGAAATGGCCTATTATCACAACAACTTGAAGACTAATGTCAAATGCACCTGATGAAATTATAATAACTTTACGTCCATTAGACAACTACTAGAAGTTAAAATTCTAGCAGATGAACCGCCTGTATGAGAAGTTTTCTTTACAACTAGACAATTTTAATAGTTGGAAAAACTGACCATTACAACCCATTTATCGAGAACAAAAATTAAAATTACGCTTTTCTTAAAATTTACTTCCTTCGCAACTTAACTTCCGCTTTAGGAGAGCTTAAGGTGGTTTCTTTTCCGGTCACGTGATAAAATGCTTGCCAATGACAGATGACCACGCTCACACCAAAAAGGAAGTAAACCAACGTAAGAGAAACAAATGATCAGAGATCTTGAGAGTGGGTCTTCTGAAGAAAGGATGACTCCATATGTTACGGACAAAAAGAAGTTAGCGGTGTGCTTTTTAGGAGTATTTATATCGTATTTTTACTACGGAATTATACAAGAAAAAATGTAAGTATTGATGTAAAAATATAGTGCGGTGATTCTAACTGACATTATACGCAAGCTGCAACGAAACTTAGGAAGCCTGGAAAATTCATTGAACCGGGTATTAGAAGAGATACTTACCAGCTTTGGATGTCGTGGAACCGCTAAGATCATGTCTTGTCGTCAAAGACGTGGTTTGATGTAGTGAACTTAAACAGTTCTTGTGAACTTAAAAAACTTTTCGACATTTTTGTATATTGTATATATACGCTCGCCTTTAGAATATGAGGTGAAAGTAAGCTTAACAGTTATTTCTCTAGCTGCGAGGTGATTTTTCGTCCAAAATCATATCATTTTTTTCAATTTCTTGGCTAGCAGGTGATTTAGGTCGATATTTGGGCTGTTCGAAAATAAGTTTGTTTACCTTCTTGGACTACAACCTACAGTAACTTTTGAATGCTTTACGTTACAAAATAACAGCAGTAACAACAAAGTATGGTCACACAAACAACTTGTCAAAATAATAATAATAATAACATATTAACAATACTGGAATTCTATTTGAACTGCAGCCAGTGCAGTGGTCTTTAATTTTAATACAGGGGTAAAAAGATAAGGAAAGACCAAAGAAGAAAGATGTCTTTGTTGGCAAGCCCATTTCTTTAGGGGACACAATACAATACAATACAATACAATACAATACAATACAATACAATACAATACAATACAATACAATACAATACAATACAATACAATACAATACAATACAATACAATACAATACAATACAATACAATACAATACAATACAATACAATACAATACAATACAATACAATACAATACAATACAATACAATACAATACAATACAATACAATACAATACAATACAATACAATACAATACAATACAATACAATACAATACAATACAATACAATACAATACAATACAATACAATACAATACAATACAATACAATACAATACAATACAATACAATACAATACAATACAATACAATACAATACAATACAATACAATACAATACAATACAATACAATACAATACAATACAATACAATACAATACAATACAATACAATACAATATTAAACTCTCCCCAAAGGGGCTTTTCAAACGTCAAACTTTTCATGTACTCATATGTAAGGAACCTAACTCATTCAATAAAGTATGTGAAAGATCGATGTTTAAAACAATTAAGTTCGACCTGGCATCTAATTTGGGTCAATCCAGGAATTAAGTTCGAGTGGTCAACAAGGGAAATTGACTGTGGAGTGACTTTGATTCAAACGTCGAACTTCCCATGTGCCGAATAAAGTGCATGCATTTGTATGATTTATTTTTGCGTTCCACAATTCCCTTCTTTCACGAAAGCATTATACACGGTGATTAGTGATAAGTTCAACAAATTAAGTTCAATGTTTGAATCAACCCTGTGAACTTTACGTTCGGTACATGAAAAGTGCAACATTTGAACTGGGCTTTAACATGTGTTATGGGCATTTGTACCCAGAGCTCTCAAGTCCCGCCCATTGAGCGTGAGTCTGACGCATTTCAATTCAATCTCATACTCTCACGCCGGCACAAGCATTTCTCACACATTGGCACTCTTCTGGAAGGTGACTCTACCTTTTAAGCTTTCAGAGGTGCTCATGAATTCAAAATTCATTCCTTCACTGGCAGTGAACTTCGGCCAATGTTCAATCTGTTCGTGTGTGACCAACTTTCCTGTTTCTTTAGGACTTTCACCCTTAATAACCCTTTCACTCCTGTAAGGGCCACTAGATTTTACTCTGTCTAACGCCAGACTATTTTACTTGTCAATGGGGAACCCCACAGGAGTGAAAGGGTTAAGTATATGAACTATGGGCCGATATGTCAACTCAGGCTGACCATAATAACATGATGCACTCGAAAGTGCATTTCCAGATTTGAGAGTGCAAATTTCAAAAATTTTCCGGGCAAGCATGCCGCCTGACCCCTCTAGAATTTTTTTGGCACGTCTGGTACAAGAAACACAGGAAACTTGTGCCTTTGGCGCAATCTCCAGCAAGAATCTCCCTCTTTGGAAACTTTAAGACTTGAGGTCTCTGTGTTCCAAAGCAGTTTTGTGTTAAGTGGTACATAAATTACAGTCATTACGCGAAAATGGTTATTCACCTAAAGGTACCCTAAGTCATTGCGCCCAAACTTAAGTCGGTTCGCCAAAACATGTTTTAATTTAAGGAACACTTGACTGCTACGGTAAATGAAAACAAGTTTGAGGTTGTTGTGACTTAACTTTTGAGAATTTCTTCCACAAAACTCATAACACCCAACTCGCTTCGTTCATTACCAAACTAAAGACTTTAAATTTCCCAAAGCTTGGTTGATGGTTTGCTTTGGAAAGGGTGCAAATCTGCACTAAAACAACTCAAGTGTAGGAAAATTACTTTGTGGGTGAAAAAAGTGGATTCTGTGATATGTTATTCCCTGTCTTATACTTTTACTGAACAGGCCATAACCGTTCTTGAAAACTGCAGATTTCTTTCTGCTAGTTTCTCAATCTTTGCATAAATGAAATGATGTGGGTATTTTTTTCTGAAAAGAACTGAGCTAGGTCAACCTTTTTCCTCAAACTGACCCAAATACAGTGTAAGTTTAGAGAAAGTCCGCATAGCCAAAAGATAATATTAAGTTGTTTTATTTATCTGAGTCAGTGATGAAACAATTTTATTTTGATTTCAGAACAAGAGCAGATTATGGTGAAAAGAAAGAAAAATTTGTGTATGCCCTTTCTCTGGTATTTATTCAGTGCATTGTAAATGCATTATTTGCCAAAGCAAGTAAGTTTTTGTTTGAATAATGTTTTCCCCTTTGACTAGCTAAGGGCCATGGCAATTCTTATGAGCAAGTAGCATTGATGTAGTTTTTTCAGAGGAATATCTTTTGAGATTTTAGTTAAAACAGAGCTTCCTGAACACATTTAATTCAAATCAGTGAAATAGAAAGATTCCTTTCGGGTTAAAAAATTCTCTCTTTCTAACACAAGATTTCTTATCTTAGCTTGATGCACTTGTCAAGTGACTGGTTTCTAATGATTGGCACATGACATAAGATGACAATAGTCACATGACTGAATTTCCTGATAGATGACAGGAATATTATTTTGATTACCTCCATTGATGAGTGGAGTCTGGCATTGAATCTCTATAGTCTCTCCGATACTTTCCTGTGGATCAATTTTTTCAAATAGTCAGGCTTACACAAAGGAGTAGAAGTATGGCAACTGACTACCATTGTGGTCATATGAGCTCGTACTCTTGGTCATGCATTTGAGGAATATGAAAGGCAATAGGTACAGTTTACGGGAGGGGGGGGGGGACCTGACCAAAAACTTCATACCCTATATCAGACCTATTTTAGCTGTTACATGGTTGGTGTAACAATTTGAGAAGGTGTTTCGTTGATGGTCTTATCGCAATTTGATGAAGTAGCTTATTCCAGAAAACATACCTAATTCAAGACTTGAGTGCACAAACCTTGCCCTATTTCAGAGCAAAATAGTCAAAATTCGTCAAAATTGATACCCCCTCCCCCCTCCCCCCAACAGTTTCGTCCAGCAAGAAAATTGCTGTTTTTTGCAGGGGGAAATAAAAATTTTATACTTGCATCTTTCTCGTATCATGCAATGTTACTATTTAATATGGGTAGTGATACTATGTACAAGGGTCCTATATTAAATTCATTACAGTGGTGCCCATTTCAAGGTGCCCATTAATTGTCATTATTATACATTTTAGTCACCATCTGTCTTCTCATTGGCTAAAAGGCTACAGTTAATTCTGGGAAACAGCGCAACCTACAGATTATTCACTAATCGGTACCTACAGATTAGTGAATAATCTGTAGGTTGCGCGCACAATGCATGATTTCCAAGAGCAATG
>OX421451.1:45343015-45358015 GCA_949126865.1 Montipora capitata | reverse complement strand
ACTCCCCTCTGGAAAAGGAAGCAATTCACTCAATGCACTGTGTTGGTCACTCCTGTTCTGTTCGTGTTTTGTGGGCATCGTCAACCAGCTCAAAACTACAGAACTCTGACATCATTATACTTCAGAGATTCAAGATCATTGTAATTTTGTTTATTTCATATCATGCAACTTTGTATCGATGTCTTTCATTTGCAATGTGTCAGTTTCTGCTTTACATGTAAGTGAATCTGGCAACTGTCACCCATAAAAGAAAAGGCTGTAAAATATTGAATCTGGAGTCGGGAGTTTTCATTTTATCTGAAGGCACAGTAAACTTCAAGTCAGTTGTTGGTTTGCAGTCACATATTTTTCCATCAAATGAAAAGAAAAATGTTGACATGAGAATTGACCTATTTTGATATATTAAAATTCAGTCCTAAACAAAAGGCATCATCTCGAGGCTCTGGGGAATAAATATAAGGATTTGTATGAGTTTATTCCCCAGAGCCTCGAGATGATGCCTTTTGTTTAGGACTGAATTTTATATATTGAAATTGGTCTATTGTAAGAGCTCTTCTCAACTCCTTTTGGGTTGGGGTTAAACCCCTCCTTAGAAACTTTATTCCTGGAAAAAAGCCTTTGATTTCTGTCCTGTGATTTCTCTTTCTTGTACCCAGCTCTCTTGACAAGTGGTGAAGTGTTCCAGTTTGTGAGTTTCTGCCAACGGTTTCCTCATGTGTTACTACATATCTTAACATTCAGTTTGGCCAGTGCAGTCGGTCAGGTATGACATTTGAGATATTGTTAATATTTGACATTTTCGCTTTTTTTACATTTTTTACATTTTATTGTCACACCGTAGTATCTTGTACTCTCCCCAGCGTTGTGCCTCTCTTTCTCTCGATATCTTTTTTTTTCAAAGTCAATCGCACCAGTGGCTAAGTTGGTTGGGCATCTAGCCTCTTCCAGGCGTTCAGTTAGTTGATTTTCGCGCTGCGCCCCAACTAACTGAACGCCTGGAAGAGGCTATTGAGCATTGGGCTGTCATGTGGGAGGTCGCGGGTTCGTTCCCCGGCCTGATCAACACTCGATCACACTCAGGATCTTAAAATAACTGAGGAGAAGGTGCTGCCATTGTAATTTCATCTGCAAATGGTTAGACTTTCAAGTCTACTCGGATAAGGACTTTAAACCGTATGCCCCGCCTCCCAAGTATCTTCTATGTTCACAAGTTTCCCTGTGGGACGTCAGAGAACCCACACACTATTCGAGAAGAGTAGGGGATGAAGTCCCAGGTGTTGTGGCTGTCCTGTTCTCTCCAGCAGAAGTGGCCGGCTTGGCAATGTTGTCTCTGAAAGGCTTATGATGTAGAACAGTATCAGGCCACCCAAGCAGAAACAGCCATAAGTCAAAAAGGGACTTTGCCGAGTGCTGGAACATGTAGATGTAGATGTAGATGAGTTGTTTGTTGCTCAGCTGTCATGTTATTTTTTTGCGCCAGAATTGAGTTCAATTTGAATGTCAATGATCGAGATATTTTCTCTCCCTGGGGGCAAATTTATTTGCGGCTTCTTTGGATTCCTTGAAAATCTCCTTCTGCCGCACAATATTCCTACTACAGTCCGGCGAAACTCGCGAATCTTAAGCGCATAAACGATAAAATTTGCAAAGGAATTACTATAGTGCAAGAACTTGGCAAAGTAAACCAATTCCAGGACGTAACAGGAGGTGCAAAACATAGTAAATATATTCATGATGTAAAAAGGTATCCACGTGAGAACAAACACGAACGTGATGATCGAAAGCGTAACCGCTAGTTTTTTCTCTTGAGCTGTGGTATTCCTGTGGTGATGTTGGAGAGGGTTACGGAACCTGTGCCAGATCATGCTGTAGGCAAGACTGATAACAATCAGAGAAATGAATATACCGATAATTACGGAATAATTAAATGCGCTTATCAACAATTCTCTGTTGGTAAAGTTACTTATCAGGCGAAGGGTCGCTACGCAAGCGGCAAGACACCAAACGAGAGCAATTTCGCATAAGTAAGTAGCTTTTGTTATAGTCTTGTGTTTGTGAGGGAAGAATACCGAGTACGCACGATCTAATGCAATAGCGACAAGAGTGAAGATAGAGGCGAAACCCATGAAGGCATCCACCGGTAAATAAATCTCATGGAAGCTGGTACTTCTCTCTTCTTGGAAATGATAAAAAAGCAATTCTGCCGCATACATTGGTATGGAGCATGCGCCAACCATGAAATCCGCTATTCCTAGGCTCACCACGAAGTAGTTAGTTCGCGATTGCGCAAGTTTTCTGTTGGTGCTGAAAGCGGCTATGGTCAGTGAGTTGCCCACGATAACGGCGATTGCCACCACAGCATAGGAAATAGCCCAGCCTAGAAGGTCTTGGAAGGCTGGATCCTGGAAAGTTTCGATGCTATTGTTGGTCTCATTTTTTTCTAGCATCGCGAATGAGAAGTGAGAAGTTGCAGCTGCAACGAAAAGAGTGAATAAAGTGGAGTTAAATATGTGGCCACCAAATGACCCGGGGCCCGTTTCTCGAAAGTCCCGAAACGCGAAAAGCCATCAGTGAAATAACAAACCGCTTGTTTTGGAATGCCGATCTTTTAACATGTTTTCAAGGTAACAAAAAGAAAAATAACCGTGAAGTTTGACGAATTAAATGCTCTCCGTTCTTGAGTTACAAAGGGAATTGTGACACCCGAAAATGGCCCGTAAAGTTTCGGGACTTTCGAGAAACGGCCCCCTGCCCACATCTGAAAGGACAACGAATTGACCTGCTTCCAACTGAGTGGATACGTAGCTCAGTTGGTAGAGCCGAATTGCACCAGCATCGCAGAGGTCGTAGGCTCGACTCTCCCTTGAAGCCACCTGAATTTTTCTAGTGTCTGTAAGAGACAATTGCGAGGATCTCTTATGCCTTTCATTTATAACCCGCACTTCAAAATGAAATGTTTCTTTTTTTTTTAATTCCAAGGCCCATTATTCTACCGATTTTCCCGGTCTCCTGAAGAGGATGATAAAAGCAAAAATAAGAATTTTTCATTTTTGGGAAAGTGTTCTTTCATTTTGACTTAAGTCTTTCTGCAAGTGATTAAGATCTGATAATAACGAAGCTTGAAGGGGATTAATTTTTCTTTTTCATCTTTGTGTTAAGAACAGACAAAACCGTTGACAATTGATGTCAAGTATCACAAATTGATAAAAGTCAGCACTCTCTTTTCTCATCGAAGACAAATCTCTAATGTCAAGCTTGTACAATTTAGGATTTGCTGAGCGGAAATTGCATGCTTATGTTCTAAGATCTTAAAGAGGTTTAATGGTTTCCTTTCCGTCTGGTTGCTTTATTTTTCGGCTTCAGTAAATGCTCCATTTCAGTGACATCCTGTTTTCGTTTTTAATCCTTAATATTGGAGCAGATGTCGTGTGAAACACTGTACCTAAACCAAAATAGAATAAAGAAAACGACCCTTCACATCCACACGTCTTTTCTTCGTGGATGGTTTGTCAACTGGAAAATTTTTAATTGTTTTGTCCACTTGATTGGAAAGTGAATTCGACTTTACCACAAGCCTGTCTCTTCGGTTCTGAGTCCCTAAAGTGCTCTAAATTATAGCACCAAACGTTGGATGAACTATTTTAAAGGTGTAAGTCACTTGCAAATACAGGTTTTCTATTTCTTTTTTTTCTTCATGATTCCTTGATCTTTGAGAACTTAAAAATATTCTATCCTCTGTTGATTGCCTTTAGTATGCTCAAAAGCACTGGCAAGTTTTTCTTTATGGGTTGCAACGACCCCGTTTAAGAATGGTAGCGTGACTTTATTGTTAGTGAAATTACGGCCGAAATCATTCCAAAATTTGCTACTTACGTCTTAGCCGTTCTTTTAAGATTTCGTCAGATGTCTTGATGCCTTGTTAGACAGCTGGCACATCACGTCTTTTAAGATCAAACTGGTGAGGTTCCTCTTTAATAGCCACCTTGTGAGATTGCGGACTTCCCGCTTAATGCCGGCATCTCCGGCTTTAGTGTTATTTCCTGTTCGGCATCCAATAGGATTTTGCCTCAGGAGAAACTTAATTTAGGATACAAAAAACATTGCAAACAACTAAACCGCCATTAAAAGAAATATTGGATCGTGTCAACTTTGAGTCTCGTTGTTGAAAATACTGCCGAAGGGTGATGGGTTTTTCAAAGGAAAATTTGCTTCCTTTTGGAACAGGGACAAACAATAGGAACCTTTCTGTCTGAAAAGATGTCTACGGCCGGGGTCTTGGTTTGGTGGAAATGTAATAAGCTTTCTTAATCTCCTTTTTCATTAAAAATGTACAGTGTATAACCTAGAGTATATTTGATTGGCTCGTTTTGAGGCGTTTAACGTTATTGTCTGCGTCAATTCGCTTAATTAACTCTACAGGCGAGTTGCTGTGACTTGCAAGTTTCCATTTTTCCTGCGAACCCGAAAATCACCCGTGCGGATCTGACAATTAGATTTAATCGCGCCAAGTTCAGCGTGAGCTCAGGGAAAGTCAGCCGTGACACGGTTCTTTGATTCCCTGAGGAATCCAAATGATCAAAATCTGTTATTCTACATCCTAAATATGCTTATTATCGTGTTAATAAGCCGATCATCTTGCCAGTAAAACATTAATCGACATAAATTATTTTGAAGGCCAGATGACAAGCCTGCTTCAACTCACAACGCGTGGGCATGATTGTGAGCCTTCTTTCCTCTCTGCGCATGCTCTCTGTTCCCTATGAGAGAGAGAAAGCAACATGATATCTTCTCTAAATTAACGATTATCGTCAATTTCTAATTTGCTATGAAATAACTATCATCGTTGATCTAGGACACTGTGCCCCAGGACTTGTAGTAGCAGAGAAAATATGGAAACTCAAAGTCATATCCGTGGACTGGATTCCACTCTTTAGGAGCCGCTTTTTTCCCCTTTCACCTCTGAGAATCGAGACACCGCGTTCGTTGGAAAAGAAAAAGATTTATTTAATTCTCCCAGAGAATATTACCGCTGAACAGTAATTAGGCCTAAGCTTTAATTTTAAAGTGTTTTAGCTTTGTCGTTAAGTTTGGTCACCGGCCTTTTGCAGTGTTAAGTATTGCGGTTTGTTGCCGAGTAACTTTATAGCATGATCATGTACTCTAGGTGGCTCCATCTGGTTATTCGCTGTTCATTTGGCGCACGCTAGTATCCACTATCCACGGGGATTTTTGCATTGCTCTTAATCTCCTCTCTCTCAAGTCTATTGAAATAGACTTCTAAAAGATAGAACTACTCTTTTTAACCATCACTGTTAAATTAACGGGGTTTTACCTGCAATTATAACTCTCTAAAGATAGGTTGTTTATAGTGTTTGCTTTTATTTTGATTTTCTTCCATTTCCTTCGGTGAAAATTTCCTTAACTTTGACATTACATGACATTTGTCCAGAGGAATCTTCTGAAGGCCAAAAAATAGGGGTTAAAAAGGAAGTTTCGTCGTTTTTGGCGAATTTGTTTTTTTTAGCTCCACTTTAAGAAAATTGTCTTGATGAATTGGCAGACGGAAGGCGTAAAGAGTCATTACCGCTCTGCAAAACTTGAAGAAATTTCACCGAAAAAAACTGGAGATATTTCACGTGAAAGTTTCGCGATCTTTCCATCGCACAACATACCAGTCTCGACCCCAGATCTCTTCTCTTGACTGAGGGAGAGAAGAGCTCTGGGAAACCCGGAAGCAAAGTGTCTTCTCATTGGTTTTCGTGAAGAACAATAAAATCGTCTCTAATTGGTGCATTCATGTTAGCACGAGGAGTGAGCAGGCGCCGTAGAGTTTTTGGCTGTGAGAACCCTACTGCGCATGATCTCCTACATAGAGTTTCCCAGAGCCTTGGGTCTATCCGAGGCTCTGGTGACGAGAATGACAACATACATCACAGGAATTTGTCAAGATGCCATTTGAGCATGCGTGAAATTCCCAACCATGTGCACGCACGCGCGTACCTCTACCTGAGATCTAATGTTTACCTGAGCGAAGAAATCGGTGGAATTTGGTCGAAAGCTCAACCTCGAGCTCTTTGTAAAAAGGGACACAGTTTGGAGGAGTATCTTCTTCACTTGCTCTACAATTATGGGAATCCTCCTTTGGCGATTTTTGCTCGTTTTCCGTAGCGTTCACGACTCCAAGGACGGCTGTGTCCCTCGATCGATGGTTGAATCATATAAGTTGTTCAGAACAGTGGGAAATGTATTGTTTTCTGTTGGACTCCAAAGAATTTTGAGCCTTCCTAATGATTATACATTATATGAACATTTCGAGAAGATGATTTCGCCATCAGCCACTTTCTAGTAATCAGGTTGGGCGCGATGAGGAACCTTAAAACATTGACTCTGCGTAGCTGGCGGTGTGGTGGTAAAGTGGTTAGGTTGAAGGGTTAATCAACAAACATTCCCAGGTTCGAGTCCTGTGTCTATACACTTGGGTTGTCTCTTGAAAAAATTTGTTACCATTTCCCATAATCGATATCAAACTTCCAGTTTTCTAAATTAATGATAATAGTAAATTCATAGAAAATAAGGAATAGACCTTTTTCGATGTATTAAGATTCGGCTTGAAAGAGAGGTTTAGAGGACAAAGACAAAGGAAAGTGGATGATATGCAAATATTTTTCACGTTCATTCCAACGTGTTCCTATTGTTTTTGTTCTCACTATCATGCTGAATATTTGATATTTAAAAAATGGCCTATTAACGATAATCGTCAATTCAGAGGTAGAGTGGAGCTGTGTCTTCCTCCTACCCAGTCCCCTATCTTTGTCGCTCGCCCCGCGAAGAGAGAGCCTGCCCACAGGTTGTCTTTGCGCGGGCATCTTGTCCTTCCTCATATGAAACTCTTGGAAGTCAAATTTATTTTTACTTCTTAAGTAGCCACCGGAGATGACGATCAGACGTAATAAGGCAAACCATTAACGCAGATTGTATATTTTTCCTTTCAGAATTTCATTTTTATGACCGTTGCAAACTTTGGCCCTCTGACTTGTTCTATCATGACCACCACACGCAAGTTCTTCACCATCCTGGGATCCGTGCTTTTGTTTGGCAATTCTCTGATCACTCGTCAGTGGTTTGGTGTTCTTTTTGTGTTCACAGGATTGACACTCGACAGCCTCTACGGAAAAGCAAAGAAAAAAGTCTAAAAGTGAAAAACAGAAAAGTTGCTACTTCGGAAGAAAATCTTAGCAACTTAAAATGTTTCGTATCCATACCTCTAAATATATGAAAGAAATAAAATATATCTCTATCTAAAAATCGCCTGTCTTCCTGCAGGGTTTTTGCTTATCTTCCACACTTACCTGAGTAAGAAATACTCAATTCACCGAAGGTCAGGAAACGCACAAGCTATCAGCCACTTTGGCAACAAAGTTATGAAACGTTGACTTACTTTAGATTTGTGACAAAGTGAAAAAGGCGCAGTCTTCGATCATTTTCGTTGGTTGGGCTGTGTTCTCCAGTTTGGTACACCGAAATTCGTGCTCTTTTCTTACCAAATGCGAAATTAGGCTATATTTCCAACTTTTTTTGATTTTATTCCGGGTAAGCCTAGTTGGTAGCAAACGTAAACCCTAATGTAGGCAATGCGCTCTAAAGAAAAAGAGGGAAAGATGTCCTTGGCAATAAACTGATAGTAAAACTGCTGCCTGAAACTATTAAGGCCGCTTATTAACCTTAATGCAAAAGGCACAAATCGTTTTAAAATCACTTGCATCCTCTTGCTAAAGGCACAATATCGTGAACAATTTTTAATCATATCTCAGGTTATTTATGTATACGTGTATCTAGTAAAATATACTTTTATAGACTGAAACGTTTGATATCTGTATACAGAGAATATATGAGGTAATTTTACTAAAAACAGAACAGTGCATTTCGCGCGCAGTCTGGAATGATCTAGCCAAACTTTCCCATCCATCTGCCATAAAATGATTTCAACGGGGAGAGCTGCACGGACGTCATTCCGAAAGTTGGTATAACGAAGCAATTTTTCAAGTCATTCCACCACGTTTAAATGTGCATTGAGAGTTAGTAACATAAACTGGTGTAAACGAGTCTGCATAGAGAGAGAGAACTGAGATTCAGCTTACGTTTTCCACTAGAATTCTTATCGAGGCTATATCATTCTGCCTTTTAATCATATCCCTATCCTAACGGAAATGGTAAATTAATATTAAAAGAAAAAAAACAGGTCAAGTCACATAATAAGTGTCCATAGAAGTCACAATGAAAATGGACGATGCCACATTGATAGGTATAATTATACGTTAATGGTTGCTTTAAGCAGTTTCAAGCAAAAAGTTGTCGGAATTTTTTAGGGTAAACGTTCCCCATTGTCAAAAACAAGCGTTATGACGTCTTTAGTCAAGAAATGTCACGTGACACAGACAACTACGAGTGAAATGCATAATTAAAAATTAATAGGTTAGGATGCAGGAAGTGGAAGTAATTTTAAATCTTTGCTTGGGGTTGTCCAATTATTGAAATTTAAGCCTGGATATACTTGGGGAATTGTAAAATGATCCGAGAAATGGTCTTACCAAAGTTTCGTTCATGTTGCCTAAATTGTTCCACTGTGGAACTTGATAGTACCATATCCTCACTGCATACTCATTACCTCATCGCATAAGATTAAGTTATGGGAAGAGTCCGCGACTGATGAGGCAGTAGGCATGCAACGAGGATATGGGCACATAGGAGCTTCGTCAACCGCCACCAGGGGAGGTGGGCGAGTCGCAAAAGCCGACTGTCTTTGTGTCTAACCCTAAACCCTATTAAACCCTAATACTTTTGCTTTACATTGTACAAATGATGAACTTAAAAACCGGGGTACAACGCAGTTACGATCAACAGACGAGAATTTTGCGAAATATGATGAAAAGTTAAACAAATGGTAAAAATGCGTCCCCGAGTCCTCGCGTCTTTTTTCTCCGCGTCTCCGTCCCGGTCCCACTTTTCGACACAGCCATTTCCCACTGCGCCGCCACAAGACTCCCATAGGCCTGGGAGCAATAGAAAGAAAAGATGGCGGATGACAGAGACGTTTTACGACCCCAGTTTGGAAACCGGTTTCTATCTGATCCGAGGAAAGTGTTTGAACATAATGCATGGTAAGACGTACTGCTTGTAGATAAACGATCGAGATCTAGAACTAGTTTTACAAATTAATTAGCCTTATTATGGCATAACAGATACAATAAAAATTATTGTCATGGAGTCTTCCTCAAATTGGTGTCGAAACAAAGATTTCTGTTAAATCACTGCTTGATACCTCAAATGTGATATTTGGTCGGCATTCCAACATCCATCCAATCCAGCTGTTGGAGGTTAATAATTGTGATGCAACGTAGTTTGCAAGGATTTTCTTAGTTGTGCATATAGGAATCTCGAAATCTGGTCACCGCTGTATTGAAAAATTAGCTTGCATTGGGGCATTCCTTAAGATTTTTACATAGAAACTCCACTTGCCTCTATTTTCTCAAATTTTAACATTCATGAAAACTTGTGACCGGAGAAAAAGTCCAGATAATCAAGAAGTCCCGATAATCAAGGTTCGTCTGTATCCATAGAAAGTGAGGCCCTGGTACTGAAGGGTTGGCTTATTCCAGGGGTTGCCCTGAGGTTGAGGTTGGGAGTACGATTTAAAAACGTCAAAGTTCACTTAGCTAACTACATGATATACAAAATTAATACAGTTTTTTTTTGTCACATCCAGGGATAATGTGGAATGGGACAGTGAACAAGAGCAATCTGCATTGCAAAAAATTAATGAAAATTCTCAAGAAAAACTTGGACAAGATCAGCAGGGTACTTTATTGTATTTTCCTACTTTTGTCTTTTGCCTTGTAATGCATGGGTTTTGCTATATTCTATTGAAAGTTACTGTAATAAGCTGAATAAGTTGGTGAAAATTCTCAAGTAAAACATGAAAACTTAAACTGTGAAAAATTGAACAAGGTATTATTTTTACTAGGTTTTCTTTTGATATCCATGACCAATTCTCTGTCATATTTCCACTTTGGAGTGCTGTAATATTACATTTTTCTCTTTGTCATCATGTTGTAGCATTGTATGAGGAGAAAGCCAGTAACTTTTGGGATGAATTTTATATGCAGCATCAGAACAGGTGATTAATATAGTGACAGAAGGACTGATTAGCTTAGTTCATGAACGGAGTTGTTGGAAAAGTAGATAAATGGTTGCAACGTGGAAAATGTGGGATGAATAATAATAATAATAATAATAATAATAATAATAATAATAAATTTATCCATGTCGATCTAATCGCCTTTATACATGTACTTAAGAAATTATTATTCAATTGAAATGCAGCAATATAATATATAATAATATATTATCAATACTTTTATGAATGTTACACTGTACTGGTGAAAACATACTATTAAACTAGTTTTAAAACTTATACACAGTACTTATAGAAAGTTGAAGCGTACGAGCTTTCGGCTCCTTCTCGGAGGCTTGTTCACATATAAATGAAAAAGAAGAATTGTGAACCGGTAAACTGTTAACGGTCACGTGATTTAGCAACACGTGACCGCAACAGATTGTCCCAGATGTGGGGGAGCAGGTATCTTCCAGTGTCACGGTTCAAGTCCGGCCTATGAACCCGGATATAGATGGCCTCTTTGATGCCCCGCTCTATCCAACGATCTTCATGGTCTAACACCTCTACTTCAACCTTATGTCCAGGGTAGTCCCTGTGTATGTGCTGTGAGACTTCAGACGAAGCGCTGCTTGGTCTAAGATGCTCCGCGAACCTCAATTTCAAAGTCCGCTCGGTCTCTCCCACATACGAGCTGCCACAGTCCACCCCTTGGCACGTAACCCGATAAATAGGGAAGTAAATAAATAAATAGATAAATAGGGATAAATAAATAAATAGGGATAAATAAATAAATAGGGATAAACATGGAAGCCTTTGAGGAATCAGCTATTTCGACGGCACCCATCCCACCTGGGTGGTGGCTCAGATATGTGGATGACACTAACTGCAAGATAAATTCAAGTGATGCCGATGAATTTACACAGCACCTGAACAGCGTCGATCCTAACATACAGCTCACGACGGAAACAGAGTCTAATGGAGAATTAGCGTTTCTCGACACGTGTGCTGTACGGCAGGATGATGGCTCACTGAGAATCAAAGTGTATAGGAAACCTACCCACACGGACCAATACCTCAACTGGGAGTCAAATCACCCACTGGAGCATAAGATGAGCGTTGTCCGTACCCTGTTTCACAGGGCCAAGACAGTTCCAAGCCACCCTGAGGACACCAATGCGGAGCTAGAACATGTCAAGGCAGCCCTCAAAGATTGTGGATACCCGGAATGGGCATTACAGGACTCAGACAGCACTAACAAATCTCAAAAAAGCCAACACCATCTACCTATTAGACGAACCGCCATCGTCATCCCATACGTCAAAGGGCTGTCTGAGGAGTTACGACGCACATTGAAACAACATGGGGTGGACACTACATTTAAACCGTACAATACCCTCAGACAACTGTTGTCGTTTCCGAAAGACCCACAGAAACAAGAAGACACTTGTGGCCCTATTTATCGGGTTACGTGCCAAGGGGTGGACTGTGGCAGCTCGTATGTGGGAGAGACCGAGCGGACTTTGAAATTGAGGTTCGCGGAGCATCTTAGACCAAGCAGCGCTTCGTCTGAAGTCTCACAGCACATACACAGGGACTACCCTGGACATAAGGTTGAAGTAGAGGTGTTAGACCATGAAGATCGTTGGATAGAGCGGGGCATCAAAGAGGCCATCTATATCCGGGTTCATAGGCCGGACTTGAACCGTGACACTGGAAGATACCTGCTCCCCCACATCTGGGACAATCTGTTGCGGTCACGTGTTGCTAAATCACGTGACCGTTAACAGTTTACCGGTTCACAATTCTTCTTTTTCATTTATATGTGAACAAGCCTCCGAGAAGGAGCCAAAAGCTCGTACGCTTCAACTTTCTATAAGTACTGTGTATAAGTTTTAAAACTAGTTTAATAATATATTATCATTATTATTATTATTATTATTATTATTATTGTTGTTGTTGTTGTTGTTGTTGTTATTATTGTCATTAAGATATTGTTAGGGTTATTATTATCATCATTATTATCATGAGTTTTCATGACATTATTATTTTTTTAAAAGGTCCTTTTGCCAAGACCTTACCTTTCAGTTCATTCTTTTAAATTGAAGGTTTTTTAAAGATCGTCACTGGCTTTTCACAGAATTTCCTGAACTGTCAGGACAAAACTCAACAGATTCTCATCATGATCACAACATTAACTTGGAGACAACAAATGGGGAGGTGGATTCAAGAATGGAGACAAAGTTATCCAGCTGTTTACAGAACTTGAGCGTGGTTAACGAAGCTGATGTTGGACATATTAACAATATTACAATGCAAAGTGATCCAACATTGCCCATTTCAGATACAATACAGTCTGCTTATGTTCAAACTGCAAAGGAGGAGAATAATCTGTTAAACAATAAGAAGACTGACAAAAAATTAGCATCTAGTGAACTTTTTTCAGAAGCATATCCTGGCAGTCACAAAAACAAACGAATTCTTGAGGTAAATATCTCAGAGTCTAAAGAAAGATTCGCTCTGACGAAGGGCTAACGCTCGAAACGTCCTTTTAGAATCTCTGTACGGTGGCCAATTTACACTGTCAACTCCGTTGATAAAACCAAATTTTTGTATACTACTTCCCCACTGACGTAGCACCACAGTTTCTTTAGAAACTACCCCCTTCATTCTAAAGAAAACACACTTGAAACAGTGATAGTGTTACAGTGGTTAAATGGTCCCCAGATACTGATTCTTTTTTTCTTGCTTGTCAATGTTTTAGGTTGGATGTGGGGTGGGAAATACAGTTTTTCCCATCTTAGAGGCAAATAAGTGAGTTCCGGTTATGATAATTTTGATAACTTCATACAAAAGTAATGTTTACAATAATAAGGGCAGTGTTCTCCTATCACATTTACAAACTCAGTGCAAAGCTGAATATTTGTAGTACTAGATATCTCAATGAAAAAATTCAGTAAGATGTTATATTGGATTTATCATATATTTCTGCTGTTTCTCCTATTTGAATTATTAATGAGTTGAAAAAGAGGGAATTTCTTCATTTTGTTAAATCATAGTGATCCACACCTGTTTGTTTACTGCTGTGACTTCTCTTCAAATGCCATAAGTTTAGTTAAGGTGAGTTTGGGTACTGCATAAAAAATATCTGTATGCTAGCCTGAAATGTTTAAGATAAACAATTAAGAATAATAGTGATGTTTCGACAACTCACTCACCATTTTCAAATTCATGAAACTATAGGACGTTTTCAACCAATCTCCAGAGGCTCCAATAACAATAGAGAAACGTACGACTTCTGGTGGACGAACAAAAGACGCTAATGAGATATCTTTTGTTTTCGTCCACCAACATGGCAGCGATGACGTCACGTGAAAACCATCTATAGTGGGATCTCATTATGTAATAACATGCTTGTGAAAAATGTATTGCATATGTTTAAAAACTAAAATGAAATGCAATGTGCATGGAATATACAAGTGTCAATTAGGTAAATAATTGGCCTTGATTGAGGAACTGAGATTGACAGTGTACATTCGAAGCATATTGCATTTCTTTTGAATCTACAGTGTATTTCCAAAATGCTGTCACTTTGATTAGCAGACTTGTCAAAACTATCTGTCTTTACTTTTTGAAGATGTGTTTTCAGCCCATGTTATCAACCTTTGTAATGATCCTTTAGAAAGTTTGGTCTGTTAAAAGCCTGAAGTCATCCTTCAAGTATTGAGTAAGGATGCATTTTGCTGATAAGTACTTGCACGTTATTATTTACTTATTTTTCATATGTTTTTCGTCACCTGTGCTCATGTTTTGACAATTTTTATTAACAACATATGAATGTCATTGGTATTATTGGCCAGTTCTCAGAGAGGACAAAGTTTAAGGGAAAGTCATGGAATATTTGTGTGTAACTGTTTCATTAAAGTTCTAACATGCTGACTTAGTAAACTCTTTTTTTTTAGGAACACCATGATTACAATCCAGATAGATGTCATGCATTTGTGTGTGATATTACTGACAAAACATTTGTCTTTCCATTTCCCGATGAAAGTTTGGACATCATTATCCTAATTTTTGTTCTCTCAGCAATTCATCCAGATAAGTAAGTGTGCTTCCATGGTACTCATAGTTGCTTGCACTTTGCAATTTATCTCTTAAAGCAAAATGATGTTACAAAACCCAAGTAACAATCTCTTTTGGTGAAAACAGATTTTTCTACAATTCTTTTCCCAAGAATGAATGACTTAGTGACCTGCCGGCCGAATGAATCACATTATTTCTGTTTCAAGCTTAAAGGATAACTCAAACGCCAATTACAAACACTGTATTGGATCATGTATAATATAATTATAATGACCCCAGTAATGGACCAAAGATAAAATCAAAGTTCATGACACTCCCTTGCCCTCCGGAGTCTTAAATCCCCCTTTTCAAGAATCCTTGTCTTCTCTACGTTTCTGTTGTTTTCTTACCTAATAGGAATTTTGATTCTCCACAGAATGCAAGATGTAATTTACAGATTATCCAGGGTATGCATTCGTTTTTTTTCTGAGTACCTTGAGCGGTTTTTTTCTTGCTGCTTCTAAGAACCCATTGGAAGCGGGGAAACTTAATAATTGCACTTTTCTGGGCATTTTATTGTTGCCGGGGTCCTGTGGCTCAGTCGGTCGAGCGTCGGACTCCCATGGGGGAGGAGGTCGCGAGTTCGAATCACGACCGCACCGAGGAGAAAGTAGGGAGCTTGAAATTTTACGACGGCGACGGCAACAACAACGCCGCAAAACAATGATATCATTGGTTAAAAGAGCATAAATAATCGTGCTGCACGT
>OX421451.1:45325515-45338015 GCA_949126865.1 Montipora capitata | reverse complement strand
TTTAGAAAAACATCTTTGTTTTTTTTTTCCATAAATTTTAACTGGGAGTCAGCTTTAGCCGTTTATGATTGGGGTGCCTGTGACAATTTTTTCGTGAAATTCTAGGTGGAGGAGATTTTTTACTTTGGAAAAACCAAGTTTCGATGGAAATCTCTCGTTAGAAAGCTTCAACATGTTGAAAAATGATACATTTTTTAGATGTTGCCATTTGCTTCTTCAACTTTTCCCCCTTACCTCGAATAGAGTAAGTGTTTTTTTAAAAATTCCGGAAACGACTTTTGTTTTCATTTTGTTTATCTGGCACTAGATTACAACCAGCTGTGAACCACTGCTTTACGGGAAATGGAATTTCAAGAGAGAAAAGCTCTTAAACTTTGGCCGGAAAATTTGCCCCGTGGTTAGCTGTCGCGTACTCTCTCTGTAATCAATGCGTGATAATTTTGTTCACAGGATATAAATATTTTGAAGGCACTGATAGAATGTCCCTCTCATCTGATGAAAACGAGAGTTCACATTATAAAGAGTTGCCGTGTTTTCTGAAAGAATGATGACAAACAAGCTATTTAATAACGTTCTAGTATTATCTTTTAGAGCAAAAACGAATGAAGGGCCAGATTATTTCACACAATTTGAGATTTTTGTCAACATTTTGTCTCTTCACAGGTTTTTATAACTCTATATCAGTGTTGAGATTTTTTACACAAGTCATCTTCAAATCCACTTTACATGGCATTTTCACTTGTAACCTAAAAATATCTTCTTGTGAAGTTCGTGCTTCGATGAACGTTTTGTTTGATCATCACAACACTTGTCATTAAACCTTTTATGACTTATGCTCTCGTTTAAAAAAAACACTCCATACTGATAGGTCACAATAGCCTGAAGTATAAATATCTGCAGGTGAAATTAATTCTCGAGTTTCAAATAAAATATTTCGCTCGCCTTGTCGGCATATTTCCCATCAACCCAATAGCTGAGGTTGCTGTTGCCTTACAACCAGGCTACAAGATTACATTTAACCAGCGGGTGCGTCTGAGAATATCTTTAAGGTGGTCTGTTCTAAACCAGTTTCAGTTTATGCTGTTGCAACCGATGAGATCACCTTATTTTGATCTCTTGGTCCGGAAGTCTACAGTTGTCCTATTTTAAGTCTTTTTGTACCGTCTTTTGGAGAATTTGTTTTCGAAAGGATCGCAAGCGCGCTCGATGCACGATCCGCAGTGATTGTCAATGATCACATTTGCGATTAGAAAGCAGCCAAGCTAATCTATGAAGACTGGACGAGAAAATGGAGGTCGAATATAGTCTGTTGTCATAAGCTAAGATTAATGAGGAAAATTATTTATGTCGTAACAGGTGATTTGGAATTCTTTATTGCTAAAATAACCCGGATGCATAAGGTTAATTTCGGGTTTGTGTCGTCAGGTTTGAAGTCGAAGTTGGAACGTGATGGAATTTAGTCATAAAAGACACTCGTCAATAGCAAGATATTGCTTAGGGTTCAATGTTGAATACATTTCACTTCATAAATGGCAGGTTTTGTGCGATAAAACGAAAAAATACTCTTCGTATGTTGTGCGGAGTAAGCATTTTCAGTTAACACGAGATTGCTTTCGTGTTCGCTGTCGTTCTTTGGCAATGTCCAGTTTTCCCTTGAAAGCTCAGAAAGTTATCGTATGTGGCGCTTTCCACAATCTAACAAAAAAGTTTCTCGAAGGACGCCAATTTTAGTAAATATAATAAATGTTTGTCTGCGTTCATAAATAAATAGTATACTCATGGAATCTGGTTTAATTGTGATTACAAATGAGCTTCCCTTTGACTGGTTGACGGCTTCCTCTCATTGGCTGATTTGTGGACTTCATTCGTTAAATGGACCTTTTGTTTTCATTAACAGGAAGAGCTAAAGCTCTGAGCCAAATTTCTTTGTATTCTTTGTTGTTTTTCTCTTCCGAACTCTTTGCAGTTATCAGTCATTCAAAACACCGTGTTGCAATTTGTATCCTCCTCGTAATAAAATTTACATCGATTCAGAAAAACAGGTCCAGCTGAGCAGTTTTTTATATTGTTTCTTCGATCACTTAGAGCTTCAGCAGGTGATTTAAGATTTCATCTCTTGTAGCTTTATAAATTGTTTATCAAGTGAATTTATCATGCGCGAGTTCTGATCTATCTTCCAAATCTGCATTTCAGCTGTTGTAATGGAATTTCCTTACTTCGAGGTTAATCTCGAGCGAAGCCGACAGGTGTTTGGCGCGGTTTAATATCTGCATGATTAGAGCGGTGTCTTTTGTGCTGAGAGGCGGAGATAGATTGTGTGGACCGTATCACCATTTTTTTATTTTTTATTTTGAAGCAATCTACTTTGTACAGTGGACTAATTCGTCAATGTAAATTAGCTATTTATTCCGACTCTATCTAGGTATGATATAAACGAGCTTCTATCGAAAAAACACCGCCAGATTAACTTTCCGAGAACACTTTTAACGTCCAAATCGTCTGCGTTAGAAGAGGCATGTAAATTCCTTGGTAAGGCTGAGTATTGTAAGACTAGTTGTCATGGTAAATTGTTCGATTGCATCTTTTGATTATTTTGCAATCTTTGAAAGACATGTATCACCATGTTTTTCAACCAACACTTCCCTCAGCTAACAGTCTTAAAATGAACATGCTCATGCTCTCATTTTCACTGTTAATTTTTCTTCACGCGTGCGTTTCAACAAAAATATGTGTCACAACAAAAACTTGAATTTTTTTATCCCATTACGGCAGAATTGAAAAACGTTTATACTTTGACAAGCCGAAGTTTCGCTTCGATGACGAATCGAAAGTACTGGAATAACTTAATGACTTTGTGCTGAAGCTTCAAGGGCCATTTCCAGGGCATCCGCTGCCTTCATGCTTCAGTAACAGCGACATTCTTGAAAAAGATTTTGTGCAGAGGCCGCAAGAGTATTTTTTGACTTCCGAATGAGTTTGTAGGTGCGCGCGGAGGTTGGATCTGTCGGCGAAAGCTCGCTGGCAGTTCGGGCATTTGTAAGGCTTCTCCCCGGTGTGTGTTCTGATATGTCCCTGGAGTAGCCAAGGTCGGCTGAAGGCCTTGCCGCAAATTTTGCACTTGCATGGAAGTGTGTGTGTTCGGATGTGCATTTTAAGTGCTCCGAGCGACACGTAGAGTTTCTCACAATATTTGCAATGGAAAGGCCGCTTGTGGTGTGGATGGCAGTTGTATTGCTGGTGACGAAGTAAAGAAGTGACAGACGAGTAACTTTTTCTGCAATCTTGACATTCGTAGATGTTTGTCGGTGTTTGCCCCGCGGCAATTTCATGGCTGTTTTCATCGATGCTCGATAAATCAATTCGTTTTTGTTTTTGACTGGACTCTTGGTTAGCGCTTTTAGCCGACTCTTCTCTTGTCACTGAAAGACTTGTCACTTCCGCTGGATACGAGAAAAGCCGCTTTTGCCAGCAGATTTCAGCGGGAATTTGATAGGGAACTCCTGCTTGCTTGGTACTTTGAGTGTCAGGATGTTGAAAATCTCGAGTGTAACCTGTTGCGTGTGCAGAAAAACACATGGCAGAAATCAGATATTTGATTTACAAATTATTCAGCCCGCTGTTAGCAACCCTTGCTATGCCAGCCGTTAAAAAAAATCCGGCAAATGAGCAGGCATGTGTTAGTTTACCTTGGAAAGGGACGCCGTAAGCAAGAAATAGGGCGCGCTTGACTTGATTCGAATGAAGAAATTCTTCTGTGCGCATTAAGCTACCTGTCCTGTGTGTGACAAGTGCATTGGAATATTAAATACAATAGATAATTCACTCACCGATTACCGGAATGGCTGGGATAAAATTTGAAGGAACTCGTTTGATCTTGTCGGTTTTCTTCTTCACTAAGAATGCTTTTGGCATTTTTGCTTAGTTTTATGACACCAAGTTGAAAACAGTCAGACTGGAAACACTTGTGCGTGTGGCTTTCGATGATCAGTGCATTTATGAAAGTGACTCCAGCTAATCCTTTGCTTCAACTGCGTTTTATTGGTGGCTTATATGTGACGTCAGCTGTCAGGTGCAATACTCCTTTATTGCCATTCCACGCCGGGGGGTTGGCTTGGATGAAAATAAAGCAGCCTTGCCGTATTTGGAAAACCGGTTGAAACTGCATTATATTCACACCCTGCCTGGCATCAGCCCGATGACAAACGACGTTTTGACCCAAAGTGCTCATTGCCGTCTCGCCCTTCCTTAGATTTCAAGGAGCTCCAACCTCAAGGAAATTCCAATGTCGTTAAATGAGACTTGAGCTGCAGAGCACATCGACTTTTGTTTGATCTGAAAAACAGAAAACAACAGGTGATGTGGGTTCACTTCTATTGTTCACAAGCCAGACCTATTGTCATGCACCCAAAGTCAATACAAGCAGATAATTAACTGCCGAGAACAATAACACCTCAAACATGTCGCGAAGAAAATCAAAATCAAACATTATCCGATGATAACATTTGCATTTCGGCGAAAAGCTACGCGTTTGTTTAATTCATATGTAACTTATGTGTTCATCTGATAAGCTTTTATCGAAATTCCTCTTTAAGTGTTCTAGAGATGGTAGGAATCCCAAGTGAAAAATTCTCAAAATTTAAGTTTGCCATTTCTTTACGAAGCAGGTGATTTTATATGATGATTAATATCATCTAACAGCGCTTAACAAGGCCACAAATATTACGTCGTATCTTGTTTGGAATATTTTATGTTGGAAGATGAAATCGCACTCAAGATTTTATAGAGCAAGCTGTTTTTAGTTTAATAACCCCAAAAATGCATTTTGATGGAAAACTTAACAACAAACAACTTGTCTCTATGGAATTTTTGTATTCCCAAGGTGAGAGTGAAGAGCAAGAAGAAAACTTATCGATCCCAATTCCGCCCAAGGTCAGCGCTCTAAAGTAAATTATTGTTCAAATCATTTGTCAGCTTTTTTTTTTAATCGGACGTCAATTTAATTATTACGGCTGATTTTTTGGGATTAAAAAAAGAAGACAAACTTTTGCTTGTTTATATTACTGAAACCATGCAAGGAATTTTATTTACAATCTTCTTAATATTGAAAACTGTGTTGGGATAGGTCCCTTTTAGATTACTTCGCCTCTGAATGACCGGCGGATCTCGATCAATGAACTGGAAATTGTTAATTTTTGTTTTAACTCGTCAAATGCTTGGTTACATTCGGTCCATTTCCTGTTCGTGATGATGTTTTTTTATTCCTCTCTCAGTGGAACACACTTTGAATTTACTTTTAACTGTGAAGTTGTAATCTATTAATAACTGTAGTTGTGTCAAAGGGAAGGTGATCTATTTCAGGGCGGAAACTTAAGAGCGGTTTGCTGTTTTTATAAGTTTAAATGGAGCGTTATGTGGACCTTGATGTTGATAACCCTTTGGCCCTTGAGGACTAAAATCGTCAGACGTTAGGCCGAATAAAATCTAAAACGCTTTCCTTTTGTGGGAAAAGTGTTTTAACCAACTGTTCTCCGAAAAAACAATTTCTATTAAGGTGACCGTCAGCCCAGTGCCAGCGCACCCGTCCAATTATACAATGGAGAGTTAGAATTTTAAACCTTTTATTAACATAACGACATACACTCTTTTTGTATAAAAGAACGTTGACGCTGAAATTAACCAAATTTTAAGAACATATCAAGAACATTCCTCAGGCTGAGAGTCGATTACGAACGTTTTCATTTAGCGCATTTGTATTTTAAATGAAAGCATAAAATAAAGGTAAATTAATGTAAATTAACCCAGATTTTGTATGACATATATTTTGTATAACATAACAATGGTTTTCGTATTGCATGATACACAACTCAGTTTGTAATAATGAGCAATTCTTATTTATAATCGTTCCAAAATAACTTCCAAATAACACCGTAAGAGTCATCAGGTGAAGCAAAGTCTGATGTAAATTTAAGAACATCTTAAGAACGGTTTCAGCCTCACATCGTAAAAATGTAGAGGAACGTTCTGCCTCACCTCCAAAATTAGACGTTCTTATTTAAATAAAAAAAAAAGAGTGTAATTAGTTCCATTTTTGTTTTTGTCAGAGCGCAAATGTTATTAAGCGCAAAATAAGGCCAATGCAGATTGTTTCGCCGGAAACCCGCATCATAGAAAAATTCCAAGAGCACCATCACGTCGTTCAGTAATTATCTGAAAACAGCGAGAGAATCCAAGGAAATGAACTTCCAAACATTAGCGCATTTTGCTGCTGTCGTTTCACTCAACGAAAATGATTCCGCGTTACTTAGTGATTTTCTTAAACAGGTTCCGTAGGAAAAACATTCCTATCAGCAAGTTATTCCGCCCAAGTGTCTAATAAGAGATGCTTGGTTTTACCGGATCAAAAAACTCCCATGGTGTGCGTCATCAGCATTGACAATCGCAAGGTTGTTGGACGTGTTTTCACACATTTTGGAGAAAACTAGCAAAATTTCCATTGGTGTTTAACGACTTCCCATTTACGTGTATCAATTTGGTGAAACACGTCAAATTACAGCAAAGCGACGCCTTACTTTTATGAACAAATTCGCTGTCATTCGATTGTCATTCTCTGCTAGTGTTTGAGGCTTTGAGCCTACCTAAACCTTTTTGGTCACACTTTGAGTGTTTTGTTTTGCACTTTTTATTTTCGCGAAGACATTAATTTAATTAAACCACGAGATTCAGCTTCCTTTTGGACTATGGACTGTCGCTAAATGGAAAACAAGTATAAACGTGATAGAATGTAGTCCAATAGGAATAGGTTATCATTTTTTCGTCTCAATTAGATTGAACAAGCTCTCGCGTTTCCTATTTTCATATTTATTCTTTTGTTCATATTGAAGAAACCAATGTAGACAATAAAAGATAGTGTTTCTTTAAAGCTTGTTTAAGAACCAGGTGTCAGGTCAGCGTGAATGATTTGTAGCTTGGCGACTGTTTGGCTTAAAAAAGGCGGCTTTTGATTTCTCTTCTTGTTTAAAAAAATCAGATGCAGCAAGTCGCTTGGCGTTGTCTTTCACCGTAACAAACAGAATTGCTTATGTTGGTTGCGTAAATGGAAACAAGTTCAATGACTTATCACCAACTTGCAACACTCCTTTTGATCCTTGCGTGCGAGCTGAGGTCATTTGATTCCTGTATGCAATGCTGTTCAAACAAAAATCTCAGGCGTACACCACCGCTGTCATTTCCATTAAATTTCTGAAAAGTGCAAATAAGCTGTATCAGATTAAGAGAACTTTGGACTAACATGTTAAACCTCCAAAAAGAGCAAACACGTGGCTGTTGATTCACTAACCTGCTGCGAATGCACACGTGCAGTTTATTGCTTGTTGAAGTGACTACCACAAGATCTGTGCCGCCTAATAGCGAGTTATTTTCTTCTCAGGGTTCGTCTTGTATTCACTTTGCACATTTTACAATCTGTTTAGCTGACTGTCAGCTGCCGGCAGGTGACAGTCTTATTTCTCTTTTTGAAGAAGTGAATTCCCCGGGCCCCGGCTGCCGCACAAAGTAACCAATCCCCCATCGGACAGTTTGTTTTCTCCTGCCTTTTCCCTCGGGCAAGATCTGCCTGGAAGACCTTTGATCGAGTTGTATCACCATCTCCAGACTATGAGTAGGTAGGCCTGGTGGGGTTCGCTCATTGTTGAGAGCGTGGGCCCGGCCTGTGATCGATTCCCGGACTCGGTGTTATGCGGATTGAAGGTGCTGGTTCTGGTAGGTCTTTCTCTTGGTGTTTCGGTTTTCCCCTTTATCATCAGTCTTTTATTTTGTCAGTCTCATTTGATTCCATATATTGTTTCTTGGTTTAGTTTTGTTTGGGTTGAGAGTACTTACGCAACTCTCGAGAGCCTTTAATTTAGAACTATGTACTTCTATTTACCATTCTAGAAACCGAATCAGTTGATGGAAGTTCTTTCTACCGTACCGTAGTCGAAAATAATACTGAGGACTTTACCAATTTGACTCAAATTTTCCCCTAAGAAATGTGTGCAACTGTCGAAATCTAAGAGATCAAGAATATCCTTTAAAACAAATTTCAAAACACGAGAACAATTGCTCTTGGGGGCTTGGGCTTTTTTTGATTATCTGAATTGTTAGGCCTCACGTTCGGTGAGTATTTGTTTTTATTGCACTTTTCCCTTGGTGTTCCAGATGACCTAACCCGGATGTTTCAAGCGGCGGGCTTACTTGAAGAACAGAACTACGTTGACCGCAGACTACAAGTGAATCGTGGGCGCCAGTTGAAAATGTATCGTGTTTGGAGTCAATGCAAGTTTAGGAAGCCGAGTTGACATAAGTTGTCAACTTTGAAACAAAAATAACCATCTGTATAATAATTGTAATTAAGAGATTTTCTCCTATATGGGCAAAATAATGCTACTAAATATGGACTATATGGTCAATCTTTGTCAGCAACTGTCTGCCATTGGCTTCACTATTCGGTAGCGAGGTCCTTGGCTCCAATCGAAGTTCTAACCAGTCTCATTTTCACCAGAGTTCTGGATCTTTTTCGTCTGCACTTGCGTGCAAAGCGAGATTTGAGTGGAATTTTGCAACTCATTCTTGACATCTCAATAGCCTACTTTCAATATATTAAAATTCAGTCCGAAACAAAAGGCATCATCTCGAGGCTCTGGAAATAAACTCATACATATCTTTATATTTATTCCCCAGAGCCTCGAGATGATGCCTTTTGTTTCGGTCTGAATTTTAATATTCGAGGAGAGGGGAAAACCAGAGTACCCGTAGAGAAACAAACAAACTCAACTCACGACTCCGAGTCTGAGGGTGCTTTCCATTTGACAGAACTGACCAGGGTGCGGACCGGGCATTTGGAAGGACTAACTCCACAACGCCTTTAAATTAACAAACCTCGAGGATGATATATATTTTTCCTTAAGAATGCGAGGGATTATCGTGCAAGTGTTCCTTCAAATTGTTGCATTTTCTTTGCAAAATGACGGCTCTGACCGGCCAGTTCTGACAAAAGGAAAGCGCCCTGAGAATCGAACCCTGGCCACATTGGTGGGAGGCGCGTGCTCTCACCACTGCGCCAGTTTTGATAAAACCACATTTTAGTGTCTTACTTCTGGCCGACGCAGCACCACAGTTTATTGAGAACTAGAAGATTTTGAAGTAGACACATGTACGCATTGCGAACCCATTGTTTTTTTTTTTTTTTCCTGGCCAAAGCTCGTAAAGTTAAGACATTAACTCAATTTATGTTGCAGATAACATGTAAGATTTACACATACGTATAGTATGGATAGTATATTGCGAGTCGAAAAGGACTCAAATTCTAAATAGTAAAGTGAATTTATTTTCCCTCGACTTTTTCGTTTGGTTCTGTCTCCGTCGTGTTGCGATTCTGTTTTGCTATTCACTGTCGAGTTCTTCATCATCGTCAAACCGTTTGTGTTTTGGGCGTTTTGCTTTCACTTCGGAAGCCTGCAACAAGAAAAAAATATATATATAATATGAGTTGCCTGAGATATCAAATTAAGGTTTGTATTTATGAATTACAAAATATTTAACAGTCATATACTTGAAAAGCGGCGGGGCAAATTTCCATTTCGTAAACGGTCGTTACCATTTGGACGACACTTTTTACTGTTAAGTTTGCCATTTGCAAATGGGAAAAAAATTCTTAATCTAAGACTAGATTAGCAGCGTATGTCATTTAGAATTTTGAACAAAACTTAGAAAAAGTAGAAAAAGCGGGTTGATGAACAATATCGAACTTGGTTCAATGGCTGAAGAGCAGACGCCCTTAACCGCTACTCTACCGAAATAACCACTCAAACGTTCGCAATTTTAAAGTATTTAAATGAAGCTAACCGAATAAAAAGGCTTGGTTCAAGTGACAATAAGCACGTAATGACTGGCCCCAATGGAAAAAGTAACCTAACCGTAACCTAACCGTAAACATTGAGGGTCGAGGGGAAACAAAAGTCACTGTTTCCTGTGGGGCCAGTCATTAAGTGTTTTGTTATACCTCCCAACTCAAAATAGAACAATACACGGATTTTTACATGGAATTTGCCGCAGTTTCAAAGGTGCTGATCCTGATGCGAGTCCAAAGTTCAAGTCGTTGTTTCCCTAGTGAGTTTTGACCCATGACACGTGACACGTTCTCCTCCAATCGGAAAACGTATTTGAGTTGGGAGGTATCAAAATGAATATTGTCCTACTATATATTGCGACACAAATCAATTTTTTTACGCAAGGGCCTGGATCTTGGGAGATCTTAAGACTGAAATAGTCGACAAGAGGCATTCTCGCCAAGGTTTTACAATGTAAAGGAGAAAGCGAATGAGACTTTGATATTTTATTCTAAATGGTGAGAACCTTTCCTTTGTCTTTTACAGTGTTCGAAAAACGAAAAGCATAATTGAACTCGTGTATGCAAAATTCTCCAGTCTATGAACAAAACAGGAGACGGAGAAATTAATTGCATACGAAATGACTTAACAAAACGGAGAGCTATGGGGTTCCTTAAAAAAAATGGCACACTGTGTTTGGTTGGTGTTTATATATACGATCTGGCCCCAGTTTTTCAAAAGGTGGATAACGCTATCCGCCGGATAAATCACTATCCAGTGGATAAGTCATACCGAAACCATTTGTGCTATCCAGTGGATAGTGATTTATCCGGTGGAAAGTGTTGTCCACCTTTTGAACAACTGGGGTCTGGTGGAAAGAATGGACGAAAAGTCCTTCATTCAAGTAGTTTTAGACTTCGCCACTTCGCCGAAAGTTACTTCGGGATTGTCTCGGTTTTGCATTGATAAACGAAAGTATTGGTAAAAAAATTTCGGATCACACTCTTAGCCAATCGAAAGCTCGCACCAGTTTTCCCGCGCTATGCGCCAGCTTCACAAATTTTCCCTGCGTTATGATTGGATTATTGCATGGATCTTAGTAGGCCATTTCCGAGTTCATGTCTGCCTCCTCTGCAAAGCGAGTCTAAGTGCGAAGTTTTTCTTACGAAAATTAGTTTTCATTCATATGTAAAGTAGAACTAATTACTATCACAAAAACTTCGCACTTAGACTCGCTTTGAAGCCTATTGGGGGTTTTCATCTGACGTCACGCACGGTGGCCATGTTGGTGTACAGAACAATGCAGTAAATGGGAATTTGACTCTATTATTATGCAAAACTTGTGGGGCCATTTTCTATTGTTTTGTTCACCAACATGGCCGTGTGATCACGTGAATGCAAACCAAGGATTGGCTAACGTAATTATACTGTTCAGATGCTATGACAAAACGGCTTGGTACGTTAAGGCATCATCACACTTAATATGCATTTGACTTACGTATCCTGGGAAATCGTAATCGATTCCAAGATCCTTCATCTTTTTTCTTTTCTTGCGTTCTTTCAAAAGAACGTTATTGATTTGTTTTCCATATTCTTTTTCATTCTTTTCCTGTACGAAATAGCAATAAAAAGGAAGAGTAAAGATGAAAAAAGTATTTAAATTCCATCGAGTACTAGAGTAAAAAATTAATTTTGTTTCATAATTTGAAAAAGACTGGAGTTTTTCTTTTAATAATCGTCATTTGTTTTAAAACTTTTGCTCTTTTTCATATTACCAAAAATCTGTCACTCAATAACTGTATAATTTTATTAAATTTTCATCGCGAATCTTAAGTTTTGACTGACGAAAATTTCAAATATTCACGTTCAAGAATTGTTACAACTTTATCAAAAGATGTTTTTCCAAATGCGCTGTTGGATATGAGATGAACAAATTGACATCAGCTTTTCATCCGTCTGTCCTATGATCTCGTGTTTCCGACCTCTTTGTCAAAAATTAGAGGCCCTGACGTACAAAAAGAACTACATTTGTAGTTGATTTTGTAACAACGATTTGGACTTACAGAAACTCCAAAATGCTAAGATGCCGTGTTTAAATGGGAGCAAAAAGTCATCGTAAATAGCTGTACTGTAAAAATAAAGAGTTATCAGTTTGATTCAAAATGACGATTTGAGATGGACGATACAAAGGTTCTTTACATGTTCATAAAGTTGTGTGTGTTTTTTAAGCAAACCATACTATTAATGTTACAAAGTCCCAAAGTATTTGAGTTAATTGTCCCTGCTAGCAGAGGTTTCTTTTCTTCTGCGTTCGCTGGGCAGATGAGCACGGGAAAAGATACCCCTGCCATGGGTCGAACTCACTGTGTTGAGCATGCACGGCGGTTACTTAGCGACCGAATCCTCACGTGCTACGTCTTGTTGTGTGGGCTCACCTAACAACAGCGGAAATACTACAAAGGAATGCGCGGGACACGGCGGGCTCAAGTCACAGTCAGCAAACATATCATGGGGCATGCGGTTTGAAGAGTGCAGTCCAAGGTTGTGGACGATGGTAGGATCAAAGTAAGTTTCGACCCATGGCATAGGTCTTTTTTCCTGTACTCTTCGGCCCAGCGAACGCAAACGAAAAGA
>OX421451.1:45308015-45318015 GCA_949126865.1 Montipora capitata | reverse complement strand
TGCACAAGAACTTAAACAAGATTGCAATGATGTTGTGAGAGAACTCTGCTCAAAATCTTAGAATAAATACTGCTAACAGGACAATACTTTAGCAATGTCTCTTAGAGTAAGTAATGATGATTTTCAAAGTGAATATTTAAAAGATGTAAATAAAATTACACCTGTATGATCATTATAGCACAATCAGCAATAGAAATAAAGGTCTCTCTTTTGGTAATAACTGCTTTGGGGTATTAAAATTCTATTTACTGTAACAACAAGGGAGGTTTTGGAATAAAAAAGACGGACGCAATGACGAGGAGTTTACAACTCTACTTTAATGGCCACTCGCTAAGTACACAGATGAATCTACAATGTCACGTGACCCCATGTCACAGGCATACCATGACATTTAATACAACTCAACATGAATTTAGGTCTGCTTGTACAACAGCACAAGATATGATTTGATCACTTGGTGATAGTAAAGATGCAGAAATAACCAAAACGATGATAATACTGAAAGCAAAAAGGAGCTCATCCGTAGCAAAGGATGATAAACAGCTTCGCCCTCAGTCTTGGATAAAGGAACAGAAGAACTATTAAAAACAAAAATGTAATTAAAAAAGAGCTTGTTGGATATCAAGGAGAATCAGTCCACTGGTATGCTGTAAGAGCTATTCTACTTTTAAAAAGTGAAGATCAACTGAAAAGTTGTTAGTGGTATTTTTTTGGGAGCTTAGACTATGCCCCTCTGCAGATTTGTGTCATGGGGAGGTAGTAAGAAAAAGGCTGCAGACTGGACAATGGGAATAGAACTTGTAATTTGAATAATAGAACTTGACAGCTGTCTTGATAAGGTAAAAGCTGAAAAAATGCAAGTCAAGTGTTGTGATAACCTAACATATAGCAAGTTTTTTTTTTGGTAAGGATAAGTTGAGTGGAGGAGAGATACATATGTTTTTCACCGAAATATAACTGACGCTGAAATTGACAATTTGGAACTTCTTTTACTGGTCAGTGCCAGTCTTGGTTCAAGGAGAAAATTAATATACCAATGTCGTGACATCTGCCTATCGCTTGTAAAGATAGTCATAGCAACATCCTGACGTCAATCCCCCGGGTTGTTGAGAAAAACTTCGTAAACAGAGCCGTAAACAGCAGTTTGAATAGAAACACGTCACTTCGAAAATCTGTTTCTACTTGCTGACCGAAATGGCGTTCATTGGCGAAAGGGGGAAAATTTTCCTCGTGCTACTTCTTCTGTGGTTGGCTTATGTTGTGGTCGGCATTTTCGTATTCACTGCTGTGGAGGGTACTGCGCAGCTTTATGATCGCGAATGGGGTTACGAAGATTCTTTCTGGTTTGTCATTGTGCTTCTTACAACAATAGGTACGAAACAGAATTTTCGTGTACAAATTATCTCAAGATAAATCTTTTTATGTGTGTTCTGTTCTTGTGGTAATGGCTGAAGTGCATGTAAGGGAAACAGTAAAACGACACAGCCTTGTTTGCATTTCTAAGGTGGAAGGATGGGTGGCAACCTAGAAACGGTATTACGAACTCGGGACTCGGGAGGAGCACCAGCGAAATAAGCTGGGTTTGGAATCCTCGTCTCATTTACCTGAGTTTCTGAACAACTACTTTTTGTTTGGACTTTTCAAGATCTATTCACCCGGAAACAATTGAAAAGTGAAAAGAAGAAGATTGGAATAAATTTCTTCACTAATGTGGTATTTCACCGCAAGGGGTGTGTTTATTATTTTGATCATATCGAGGACCTTTTCCGTCCATTAACGAAAAAATCGTGTATAGGAAACTTTATTGGCCGGTAGCTGATGAAGGCATGGATGAAAGCCCTCAATCAAAACTGATAGAAATCCGTGCATGTAATTTTTTTCAATAAACTGCTAGAAAACCAATGTTACTTCCCTTAACTAGTAGTTTTTTTTTTTTTTCAAATTATACACCTTCCCTCAGTTTCGTCTTGCACGTCATCATACACATCCGAATCTTCCCTCAATTCATTAAACTTTGATTCATCACAAAGTTCATTAAAATTGGACTGATTTTGACAGGGCATCAGCATACCAATGATCCTAAGCGAAATTGAAAACTTTCATGAAACCCAAAGATGATGCAAATTGCCTAAAAATTAGAGAGAGATTGCAGCTTCTTGTATGGCCTAGTTTTTCATTAACTCTGGTTAAATTAAATGATTAAATTGCATTGGAACCCTCACAAATATGGCACTATTAACCGCAGAAAGCCGGATGTCTTCTGATGCAAATATAGCAACGTATTCTTGAATCCATCTATCATTTGAACATCTGCCTCTTATGGTAATAGATTTTTATTTTGTTAGTGGGGAAGGAAGTTAGCAACTTGTTCTTTTTGCATTGATTACATTCTCTAGTGCGCGTGTCGTGTTAAGTTCTATCGCTCAAAAAAGACGCTACCATGCACTGGAATTCTTTTTGTTATATAGATACTGATAAAATACCAGATTTCTCCTTTTACTAAAAAAATCATATCTTCACCGCGCGCAGTGAACATATCATTTTTATCTTTCGCATGTGAGAATATGTGTCGTCATGGTAACGAACACGATTAGCCAACAAAACTTCATTGCAAGACACTTTTGTGCTTCAATATAATTCTTCTCTACTACATTACTACATTTAACATTTTTGTTGCAAAATTTTACATTATCATGATTTGCTTTTCATAACTTTCATATCTTGTTTCGTGTTACACAACATGCGTGTTTTAGCGGTTCGAAAATGAATAAAACAAGTTGTTTTAAATCTGGACATTTCATCAATATCTATATAATAGGCAGAACATTACATGGCCCCTTGGGGATACGAATTTTACCTTCTCGTGCTGAAAGTATCATGTAATATCCTCTATTTCTCTGTCCATTTTCGTTACATTTATTATTCTCTGGAAGGTTATCAACCAATTATGCGAGATCCGCAATCCAATTCCCCTCCCCCCCCCCCCCCCACCCTTGATTCTGTTAAATCCACCATCCCTCTATCCCAGCTTCTTCAAATACACCAACGAAAAGTCGAGATTCCTTGGTTTTATTGTACGAGGAAGTTCTAACACATTGCCTTTTATCCCCATCAAGGATATGGAGATTTCTCCCCGGCTACAGCCCTTGGCAAAGCGCTTTGCGTGTTGTACGCCATGTTTGGTATTCCCGTAACAATTCTGCTTCTCAGATTGATTGGCCAGTTCATCCTACGTGGTCAGCGCTGTTTCATTACATGGATAGAAAAACGCTGTTTGGGAATAACTGGACCAACCAGCCACTTGAACGGGAAATGCTTTCTCCTTGGTCTGATTTACCTGTTGCTTCTTCTACTCGTTGGAGCAGGCGTCCAAATGTGGGCAGAAGAATGGAGTTACGCAGACAGTCTCTATTTCTACGTCATCTCCTTCACCACTGTTGGCTTTGGAGATCTCCTGCCGACAAACAAGTACATCACTGTGCCTTTTATTCTCCTGGGGCTGACCGCTGTCTCCAACGTACTGCACGCGGCTGCCTCTATGGCGCTGGTCAAACGTGTGACTGTGGGCTCAAAAGATGAACAAACCGAAGAGAACGAAGCCAAAGTTTAAGTGAAGACATGTACAGACAATGCAGTGCCCTCCTCCACTTACCAGTGTTAAAGCCTTTGCTAAATTAGTCACAAGATATATTCGAAGTTTGTGTAAAGTACGAGTAATTTACTTCATGTAGAATCTACACTTGAAGCTCTGTCACTACAAAACATTTTCCTTCCACAATTTGCCACTGTAAGATTGATTTCAACATGTTGAGTGTCATCGCAGTTAGTTGAGCAACTTAAGCAGTTGCAAGGGACTGAGCCTGAGAAAATCCAGGCTTCATAGGCCATTTCTGAGTTTGTGCCTGCCTCCTCTTCAAAGCGAGTCTAAGTGCAAAGTTTTTGTTGTGAAAATTATTTTTCACTCAACTAATTACCATCACAAGAACTTCGCACTTAGACCCGCTTTGAAGAGAAAGCACACATGAACTCGAAAATGGCCTATTGCACTGCACCTGCTCCACAAACTGACCAGTCGAGCGGCCTGTTGAGAGCTAGTAAACCGCGAGGTCAAGGTTATCCCGTACGAGATAAATGACATGATTCATGATCTTTTAAACTTTCATTTCATTATTTTCCGCAGTTTAAATATATGAAACTTCATATAGCCCGGGGGGGGGACTCCCATATGAAACAGACGGGGATGCTCGTCGGAAATTTTGAATTTAACCCCTAAAGGAGACCAATCTAGGCGTGGCTTAAGCAAATTTTGACCCCTAAAAGAGACCGTTTAAAAACACAAAAATACGACACGCAATGAGTTTTAATGATAAAAAGGCATAATCATCGAATGCTTTTCTCTAAAAAGAAAATTTAAAAGGAAATTTGACTTCTGTTTCTCTTCGCGTAATTCTGTGTTACTTTGCGGAACCCTAAACGAGACCTTGGTGGCATAAAATATTGGCGCTTTGCCCGGAACACCCTAAGCGAGACCAAAATCCAAAATTTACACCCCTAAGCGAGACGACGAGCATCCCCGTCTGTTTCATATGGGAGTCCCACCCCCGGGTCATATAGTCTAAAAAAACTGAAATCATAAGCCTGATTGCTGTTACAATTCACACTCAGTCCAAATAGGCACGGCACAGAAGGGTATAAATTCCTTTAAACTAATATTCCCAGGGTTATCAACCTTGCACGAAGCTCGCAGCCTTCACTTCAACTTGAATGTTTTTACGACGTCCAATTTTCCCTCCTTCCAACTTGCCCGTATTGGCGTTTTGCATTGACTGCAAATGCAAGATCGTGCTTTTAATTTCCGTAGCAAAAGCAGACAATTATCCCCACACGCACATATTATGCAAACAATTTCTGTTTTTTCTGGTTAAAAAATTAATGCTTGTGAATCATACGCACCGGCCGTTTTTAAACTTGTTCTTATCGCGTTTGGCTTTACGATTTGATGTCCCTCTTCCGATAACTGTGTATAATAAGTGAAAACGTTCAAAATTTAGAAAATAGACTTCATTGGACTGTATAAGTACACTAACATAATAACAAACAGCTGAAGTAAAAGTTCATTTCGCTCAAATTGTTTTGGTACCACAAACAAGAGTGTCACGATTTTTGCCCCTAATTTACTGATGAGGCGCTAACTCACTTGCGTCTTGAAATGTGAATCCAAACGAAGCAAAGACTGTTACCTTTCAAAGAATTTTTTGCGCTACATCATCGATGAACGCAGAGTGATTTATTTAGCTGTTTTTCTTTTTTTCCTTTAAATTGTACTTACAACTCGGCTTGCGGTGTCTGTTGCCGATTTATGTTCATCAATCATTTGTTTTCTTGTCAGATGATGCCCAAGATAACATCACTACAGGTGTGTCGTGCACCAATGATGAATGTTTTTTTAAATAACAAAAATCTTTTTGGTCCGTAATTGGTGCCCATTTACTAACACTTATACATCAAATTTAATTAAATTGTTAATGACGATCTTCTTCACCAGAACTAAGGGCTTAATTAAGCCAACTTTGCAGACCATATGCATTTTATAAAAGTCTTGAAAAATCACAAGGTGAGTGCATGATCTATTACTTTGAATAGTTTTCTTTTGTAATGGTTCTTGAATTGTTTCGATTTTTTATTGTAACAATTTAATGTAACATCAGTTGTTTTGCTGTTTTGTTTTCAATCGCTCCTTTATAATTACTGAGAGACACAGTGCTACCAGTCATAAAAATTTATGCCATTTGTCCTTGGTTTAATTATCTATTGCAGTCTCCGATTTTCAAGAGCGTTTAACCTTTTCCCTATCCCCTTTTTGACTCAACTCTCAAATGTCGGCTAAGTAAACAAGATATATACTGGAAACTTTAAGAAATTTTCCTGCAAGGTAGCCTGTTATGACTAGGAAGTCGAATCAGGACACTACCAGATGGCAAAAACATTTCTTGTACACTCACGCGTTTGATTCGCTATTTTCCTATTTGTGCTTTGTAGGATGAATTAATCTACCTGGAAATCTTTAGCTTCTACCGAAAGCTTGGTCCTTCAAAGTTAAAAATTGACTGCATGAAAACTTACTTTGAAACGTTTTCTCTAGCTCCTACTTTTGTTCAGGTAATGTAAAGTAGTGGATTTACGTGGACAGATTATCTTTAGAATTATTCGAAATTTATTTGGGAAGACTTCCCCACAAGCTACGTGGTAATACAGAATACAAATGTCTCCCCAAGTCTGGCCCAGACTGTACCACGGTTAGTCGGTGCAAATGAACGCTTCGCCGGTGCCTCCATCCTGGAGGCATAAAATTGATGGACCTGTCCGCTCTATTTAAAATCCTACATCTTGTTACCATATCAATGGAATATATTGCATTAATTAAATTAATTATCAATGCTCATCAGTGTTGATCTCCATTGTCATGCTTATTTCATAACCTCCCAGCAGGTTCTTTACCGCATTCTTATAAAGTCAATAACAATACTACTGTTTGTGCTGGCCCTTCCACACCATATCTTTATTCATCATTTGCTGAGTTTGCCTCAACTGCGAAGATTCAAACTAAGATTCAAACTATACGGCAAAGTGGTAAGATATGAAAGATATATTCAACGTGCAGCTGACGGTCGAAAATCTAGCTAATGACTTATCTGGCAAAAATAATTAACATTTTTTTTAACAATAACTTTTTTCCCTATTCTGAAAACTTGTTGATCTGAAATATCCAATGCCATACTGAAACGCTTGTTTGTGAAAGCTAAAAATGTGCGAAAGAAGTTTGGCAACCATGATGTAGCTAGTATTTCGTTTCTGTGCATGATTGTTTTGTATCGTACATTAATTCATGAACTCACTGTTTCGTTTAAGTCATATTCCATCCAGTCCTATATTCTATTTTTCAAACTTGCATGTTTAGCCACAGTAAACTTTCTTTCGTTTATAACCTCGAAAATTATTTACAATAATTTCTGGCAGTTTGAAATAATAGGAAATAAAACATATGATAATTTTCGCTGTACTTTAGTTTCGCTTATTATTGCAGCAATTGTTCGAGCACTGAACTACGGCAAAGGCATTAAAAGGACAAGCATTGTATAACGCTTTACCTGACCTTTTAAACTAATTCGTTTCTAACAAAAAAAAAGTAACGGACACACGTCAGTGCTCGTCAATTTTTCACAGAAAACTCATTTATCAGAAATTATTTCCGGTAAATATTTATTGGAACTCGGCGAGAGGCCAAGAAGGGAAGATGTTAGCTTAGTGTATTATACATCCTTCATTATTTTTGATATCCCCACCAACGCACGAGGCATCCGTCACAATATAGTCTGATTCTGGCATAAACAACTTGTCTTGACATGTTTTGATTCATCCTCCTCTTTCTTCCTCTCTCTATACGTACCAGCTGTTCTTCTCTGGCCTGCAAAGAAATGGTACGAGGTTGATGGGACAACACATTCCCATTTGACGCGTGATATTCCATTAAAAGGACGCTTGAGCTCAGTTCTTAACACATTGACGCATCACCTGAGGTCGCGGAACAATATGTCGAGGTGGAAAAAAATTTCATCTCTCGTTCAAAAAAAGACTTTTGTGACAACTTTGGTGAGTATTGCTGGGGAAAAATGATACAGCCATTGCACATAGACGTGAAGTGAAATTTTCTTCATTTTGTTCATCGGCTTGCCTTTTTTTTGAGACACTCGTTTATTCTTCCCTTTTTCTTTTATTTATTCGGTCGTTTTATTTATTTATTTTTCTATTTGTCATTCTCAGTTTTCTTCCTTGTTTCGTTCATTCATTTATCCATTCATTCAGTCGTTAACCTTGGGTGAAGTTAACCTACGATCAGGCGTTTCTTTTTTTCTTTAGTGGGCGAGGTTACTGGGAAAGTACGCCTGATACAATAACTTGTCATCTGCTCTGGACTAAACTCTGATTGGCCGAAAAACAAAAGAATTTTTTTTTATTCTCACTCTAATTGGTTACAGATTTGCAAATCAAGTAAAATTGTTCAACATTTAAACTATCATGGCTGCTCCCCAAGTGGATATGATCAGTGCAGGTTGTTAACCGCCGCTATTACTTCGTCTCTTGAATTTGTTTTCACAAGAGCAGTGGGAATGCATTTATGAGGCCAGGAAGATTGAGAAAATAACGCTGTGACATTTGCCGAGTCATTATTTCGATCTTTTTTGTACAAAAACGAAAGTTGTACAATCGAACGATTTTTATACCGCGGACGGAGTTTTTGGAAACTGATAAAAGATTTCCTATCATAGAGTCAGCGTTTATTCCAAAATTTTGCTCACTTTCGATAAGGTAAAGAAGTCTGAAGTCCTGGGCCGGTTTTTAATTTGTTTGTTTTGTTTTTAATCTCACTATTATTTTCTTGACCGATGATTCGGAGTTTTCAGCGGTGACATCCAACAGTTTTTATTTTCCATTAAAATCTTATTGGCTCACTTAAACAGCATGACACGTCATAGCATCGTTGTTGACAGAGGGGGGCCTGTGTCTTGTGATATTTTATGAGGCGCCTTGTGCATGATCGGAGACCAGGGTTCTTTCGTCCCCTTTTTTTCTGATCTTGCTCATTACTGAAAATGTGGATCGCGCTTCCTTCCAAATTTTGGGGACACTAGGATCTTCGACGGTGAAGTCAACAAAGACTTCATTTCTACCAAACGTTTTCGTGATTATCTCAGTTTTTTCAAATTCTATAAACTAGCCGTACAAGACATGAACTGAATTTCGCGTTTTGAGTTCCACAGAGTTTGAGATTTAGTCATTTCATATCGCAGGTACAGGTACAGCTACAACGGGAAGGAAATTTACAAAAAATTGAAAAGCGCATGAAGGGAATTTGCATTATTGCTCATTGTTCATCAAATGATGTTTCAGTCTGGTGGCGACCCGTTATTATCGCACCGCCGTTGGTCTTTAGTGTTTCCGTAAATGACAGCCACGCAGTGTTCTATTTTACATGTTCTTGACCACTGCACTCAAATAACAGATTCATGGCCGCAGCGTCTACTTTTTCATTGCTATTATTTTCTTTCCTTGCTTTATCTCATTCAGCTTTTTTTTCATTGTCACAGGGAAAACGTATTTTTACTAATGAATTCTGCAACCCTGAAAAATCGCGGCCTAGGCATCTGTTTAGAAAATATAATCGACTTTAGACGTAAATATCTTAGTTTGACAAGCAAAAGTATTGAATGTGATGAATTGTTGAAGACGTATTTGAAACTGAACACTGCATGGTTTTTCCTGGGAAAACGATGCCTGATATTGAAATTCATAAAATTTAAAAAGCTTTGAAACTCATTAAATCTTTGATTAAATGTGGTCAGATATTAGCTAAAAGGAGAAAAGTTGTGTTAATTGCTATTACTTCACAACTTTCACGAAAATGAACAGAAAAGACGAATCTCAATTTGAGCAAGGAGCCTTAGTTTCAGAAGAGGTAAGTTCTAACTGGATCAGATGAGAATACAATTTTTTTCTTCAGTTTCAATCACCAAATCTTTTATCATACAGATCCATAAGATCAGCAAATCCAGACCTCATTACTTCATATTCAGTAGACTTTGAATGAAGCAGACAGAATTGATACTTGTAATATTTAAATTTTCGGTGTATTTTTTCGACTACATTTTGAAGATTTGCCTTTATTAAGCCTTGCTTAAATTAGTTAGTTATCAACGAATCTCGACAAGAAGCCTGCAATGGATAAGTCAAATGTGGTATGCAGTTCTATGTTCAAGAGCTGTAAAATGAATTTTTCTTGATCAATGCTTGAATGTTTTCGTTTATGTTTCACGTTTTAGCAGCGCACAAGTTACACTTTCACACCCAACAAAGATGAAGCTATTGAGTCTCGGTGAGTAAGAGAATAGTTTTGTCTTTTTCTTCAGATATCAGAAAGAAATGGCTTTCCGATTCAGGGGAT
>OX421451.1:45273015-45303015 GCA_949126865.1 Montipora capitata | reverse complement strand
GACTTAGGGAATTTCAAGACAATAAACCCCATAATATATTCCCTCATCATTTTATCAGCCTTGCTCTTTTTGGTTTCTTATAATATTTATATCGCTGATTAGATACTTGACCAGGAATTGGTGCTTGTGTTTTGTGTTTTGTTACCCTGGTCCTTCCGAAAAAAAAGCTCAGTTTTGGCGGGGATGTAACGCTCCATAAAACCTTAAATTGCATGGTTTGACGAAAGAAAAAGTTGTAAGCCAAAGAAGAAGTTATAAAGTTATAGCTCTCTCTTAATTTGGGTTCGTAGGTGTACCTGGAGAGGATCCCTGGCTCTAGTACAGGCTGCATTAAATGGCGCATGGATTTTGGCTGCAGTGGTTTGCTTGTTGATGAGGTCACTATGCGTTTGTCATGCGTTGAGGATTATGGAGGAGAAATTATAATTACACTAATGGGAAGCCCAGGGCACAAACGGCTGCGCTATGCAGTAGGTAAGAAAGTGATCATCGCTGTTTACGAAGTAACCTGGGTAGTCGTAAAGACGCCTGAAAAAATCCAGACTTGAAAGGGACTGGAACCCATGACGGCGTGATTGCGCTGCTCTTGCTCTATCATCTGAGCTGTAAACAAAGACTTCTTTTATAATATCACTGAATAAATTAAGCAAACTCTTAATTGAACTGGTTTTACATTGAGTTTCGCACTTCAGTATTAAACGACAAGACGCAATTTCTTGATCCAGGAAGTGATTACGTGACGTACACGGAGCTGGAAAACTCTCCTGAGTTGGTAGTATCAGTTCATTTGGTCGGAGATGCAGGCCAGGTCACAAAGCTCTTTCCACAGAACATCCTCCGTGGTATGGGATATCCGCTGGACATACAGGTCACATTGAAGGTTTGTACTAAGGAATGAAACTAGCTGGAAATAAAATACACGTAATTGAAAAGAATACAGCTGTTTCGAGAAGGTTGTCCAAGAGAAGCATAAAAGCGTACGCAACAATGCCGAAAGGCATTACGGTAAACTGTCAGTTTGAGTCAACGAAAATATGACAGCAATGCTATCGAAAACATGCTCATGCTATGTTACTGACATTGAGATACAAGTGAGTTTCAAAATTCAGTCAAATGATCCAGGCCATGAATTAGTAACAAAGGGTTAGGATCCTTAGAGAAAGCATGATTCTGATGATTTTAACCTTACTTATTTTATGTCATGTTTTGCAGAGTAGGCCGGAGAAATGTACCAAAATCGTGGCGCACGCGCAGAGCCATCGTTTTTGTTCATGAACCCTTTTGTTTTTGGACGTGTTTTGGTAGCGTGACAGCGAGAGAGAGCTTCAACATAAGCCTGTGTCAGGAGCCCATCTGGAGCGTGCAACTTCGATACAGCGTCTGTGAAACGGCGTTTTCACAAGTGGGTTTATTTTTAGACTAGCCCTTCCCGCGAATTAGGTCGAAAAACAAAGGCAGTTCCGGTTCGGTGACCCTGTGACGTCAGCTTAATTTCTTGTAATTGGTCATCGGGCTCCTGTGGGAGTCTCATTCGCGGGAAATTCAATCTAAAAATAAATCGGTCTGTGAAAACGCCGTTGCACGAACACTGTAGAGTTGTAGGCTCCGGGTCATGGGTTCCTGCCTGTGTCTACTGCCACTTCATCAACGCTATATCCTAACTAAGAACTCTTTCATCCAAATAGCTCGCCACCGTACGTCTTCACTGAACGGTCTTGGCATCTTCGATTCTGGGCGTTCTCTACAAGTTGAATTTATTTTATTGAATATCTCCCATACTACCTTTCGGCATTGTCGCGAACGCTCTTACGCCTCTTTGAAACAACAGCTGTATGCCAGGATTTTATGCCAGCACCAGAAATAGATTGCATATCATTGAGGTAAAGTCTGCTACGAGCCTAGAAGGCCATCAGGCCGGCGCATATCTCTGGTTTCTGTAGCATGAAGCGACTAGGAGTTCCGGTTCTACCGGAAATGTAGCTTGCTCTTATTGTAGAAAAGACTGTAGATATGTATGATTGTCAAGAAGACTACTGTGAAAACATTTCTCCTTGCATGCTGATGGTAGGGCATGTAGTTCCCGGTGTTGTGGTCTGTCTTCTGTGGTGTATCATGGTTGGGAGGGTAAATGCTCGGAGATATTAGCTACACCAAGCTACTCTAAAATCCGAGGGTAAATAAAGATGTATGTATGTATGTATATGTATATATGTATTAAAATCTCGTTAGCCTAGGGTCTTTCATCTTTCCGCTCTAAGGATCCTTGGAATGAGGTTGACATTGTTTTGTTTTCTTTAGCCTCCTTTCCAGTCACTAGGCCATCCCAGAATCCTTGTGGGGCTTATGTACAGTAGTTCACAAGAGATTGAAGTGGACGTCCGACATTATAAGGAAAACACGAGCCAACATTCGGGTCGCGGATTTCTGCATATTCACCTTTATAGAGGACGAGACTTGCCGCAAGCGAAAAACAGTTTACCGGAAACGTTTACAAAGTGGTCAGTAAACCAATATTATAGAAACTCTTGCTCTTCGGTCATCGTAGCTTAATTAAGAATAAAATACAACGGAGATAAAAAAAAATGCATTTTATATTAACTTGAGGTTTCGTATGCTTGTCTACATACATTCTCAAAAGTAACCGTTACATTTTTCAAAAATGTGACGTTTACTTTTGAGAATGTACGTAGACAGGCATACGAAACGTGAAGTTAATATAAATGCATTTTTTTAATGTTTATGTCCGCTGTTTGTATTCTTAATAAAACCAATATTTCTTTCTACAGCTCTTTTCAATTGGATTTTCAATACTTTAGAACAACAGTCTTTGCGCTAGGATCCCGTAACCATGCAGGAGTCTACAACTCCAATACTAGGTCCATGAAATGGCTTTAAGACAGATCTAACAATTTTAGACGAGTTCTTAAATAAGCCTTGGCTTGCATTCAATCCCATGGGTAGTAATTTCTAATGGAAAACTTGTGATTAGCTGGAAAGGTCCGGTTTCGCGGGAAACTGAGTCAATCTAAAAATAACTCGGTCTCTAAAAACGCCGTTCCACAAATGCAATTAAGCTGTACACTCCTAGTTATGGGTTCCTGCTTTGCGCAACATAATTTATAGAAATGGAAATTTAGGGCGCTTTCTTTTTTTCAGAACTGGCCGGCCAGAGCCAATGATTTGCAAAGAAAATGTAACCATTTGAAGGAACACTTGCATGATAATCCCTCGCATTCTTCTGGAGGAGTATGTGTTGAATTGAATTCGTTGTAGAGTTAGTCCTTCCAAATGCCCGCTCTGACCAGTCAGTTCTGTGAAATGGAAAGCGCCGTTAAACTCAATAGGGGTGCGCCTTCTAGACTATAGAACGTTATGGGGACTATTTATAACATTTCCAACCATTTCAAAAAGTACTCACTTTTCTGGTGTCCAATCTTTCCCGCAGTTATCTATTGCCTGATGCTAAGAAAACCACCAAGTGCAAAACAAAAGCGCGAAAAGGAAAGGATCCATACTGGAATGAACAGTTTTTGGTCGTCGACATCAATTATCACGAAATCAAAAGACGAGCGCTAGAGATATACGTAGCGGACAGCAAGACATCAGTTGGAAGAAGGGCGAGGTTCATCGGAGGTGTTCGGCTCAGTCTCGGGTACAACGCAGTCGTGAGTGCTCAGACGAAGAAAGTGAACCAAGTTCTTCAATTACTGAAAGCAAAGGGAGGAATGGGTGGGGAAATAACTCACAGTAAAGATGAAACAGGTGAGGGTAGAGACGGGCACGCCATTATGCCTCAAATGGGAAAAATTAGCACGATCGTTCCGAAATGGAGTGAAGCAAGTTTTGCTAGAATGGTGATTGAAACTGCGAAGGAAAAATCGAATGAACAAGCGGGTGAGGAGAACGAAAACTGGAACGTGCAGAAAAACAAGACCTCAACAAATGGCGACAAAATGGAATTTTTCTCTCTGAAAAACAGAAAGGACACACGAAAAGATATTGATGCAACGGGGACCGATAAAGCTGGAATGGTATTTGAAAATGCAAAGGAGAAATTAAATGAAGAAGCGGATGAAGAGAAAGCAAACTGGAACGCGCAGACATCAACCAAAAGTGAGAAGCTACACACGCGAGAAGTTATAGATGCAACGGGGACTCAAAGTCAACCTCAAAGCCTGTCATCTACGCTAAGTACAGAAGAACAAAAATTAGATTGCCAATCAAGTCTGGCGATTGATAACTGCAAGGGTGACAAGATGACTGTTGCTGAAGGAAACTTTGAGACGCAAACATTAAGTACTGATACAGTTCAGAACACAGAAGAAATGTCCAAAGCGAGGTTTAAAGAGATGAGATCAGGTGAGGAAGAAAGGAATACGAGGGAAAAGGATGAAGAAGATGGAGCGGGAATAAATGAAGCTGTCGAGAGTAACCCACAAAGTTTGTCGTGTACAACAAACACAAAAGAAGGAAGGGAAACTTGTGAAGCAGTTGAAGAAATAGGTCTAAATACAAAATCAGAAGTAAACCAGAGTTTATACTTTGATATTGGTAACGATTACTTGAAAATAATCCAAGAAAACTCTGAGACGCGTATGTCATGCGTAGATACTGCCGAGGATCATTTACAATGTGATTCACTCTCTCCAAGCGCAGAAGAGCAATCAGTTGCAATTCAGAGTCTGAATATAAAGTTGGAGGAAAGTTTAACTACTCTTCAACTTGAGAATCGCAGCGATAGCTCAAATGTTCAAGATAGCTGTGGGATACAAATGCCAAGAACTGATACAGTCAAGGACACTCAAGAGATATCTCAGGTTAGCTGTGAGGCGGAATCAGATGGGGAAGAGAAACAAACAGATCTTTTATCCCAGCAGCAACAACTTTCTCAGTCAATGGCAAGCTCTATCAAACAGCTGGAGCATTCTCTTAGCACAGAAGGTGATGAGGTTATGGAAACAGATTGCCTAAGTTCTAGCCTTGGCAAAGAAGATCATGCCTATGATGGGAACGAGAAACATGGAAACCTCTTATCCCAAAAGCTATTCCAACGGCAACAACTTTCTCAGTCAATGGCAAGCTCTATCAAACAGTTAAAGCATTCTCTTAGCACAGAAGGTGATGAGGTTATAGAATCAGATTGTCTCATTTCCAGCCTTGGCAAAGAAGATCATGACAATGAACTTAACACTTGCAATGAAGATAAAGATTTGGATGAGGGATTATCTACCATGAAAGCCTGTCAATCAGAAAATGGGATCGCAGAATGCACAGACTCCGATGAGAAAGAGAAAAACGTCAACGAAATGAAAGTTGAGACACCGGTCAATTACAATCTTGGGAAGAAATGTAACGAAATAGATACCGCAACGAATAAAAACAACATTTGGAAAAACGAAAAAGAAGACGAAACATTTTCAAATTTATCCATAAATATTATAGGGCCGGAGATTGACCAACAACCGGAGAAACAAAGTGGCATTGAAACCTATGTCGTCCAAGCAGAGAAGTCAGGTTTGGAGAAAACTGTCAAGAAAGATCAGTTGTTGAACAATGTCCCTAAGAAGAAGCTTGGTGGTCTTGGGACAAAGGAAACTATACCAAGAGAGAATACCACCGAAAGTGTTTCTCCTTCGAAGCAAGAGGAAGTAAAATTAAAAGATTTAGGAAGGGAAAGCAACGCAGCACGAGCGGAACGTCAGAAAGCAGGTAGCGATTTAAGTGAAGTGAAACGTAGCCCCTCTTTTGCTCTTAAAGACCTCGGCAAGAAATTAAACTTAGGACGAAGGAGCAGGTCAAATGAAGACGTAGCCAAGGGATCAGAAAAAAGCTTAGAGACAGGAGCAAACAAGATCATGTTAGATGCCCAAGGGCTTGAAATAACGCAGTGGAATCTTATGGTAGAGCGACCAAAACAATGGCATTACTGTTGGCATATATTAAGATCAGAAATGACTCTGTTACATTGAATTGATTTAGATGCTTTTTAATGCTTTTGTTTGGATACATTCATGTCACGCCATATCTTTTAAAAGGAGTAATTTCAGTGAAAGAAAAAGGGCCAGTGAAAGGATTCTGACATAAGACCCCTGTAAAGTTATGGTTTTTTAAAATGTGTTTCGCGTCCTTCCGAAAATAATGAAACAAAGGAATTACGTGGGCTTCGGGTTTGAATCCCGTGCTTAGCACCAACTGGATTTATTGTCCCGTCCCGACCCCGTAGCGGCTCGTCGGACTATCTACGCCGGCCTTAGTGGTTGCTTCTCTTGAATATGACTTCTTAATGCTGTTATAGTTATTCAAATTATTTTTTGGACACGGTCTCATAAACTGCAAGCCTTAATTGCTACCATGTATGAAAGTATTTCTTCCATTGTACTGCACTGTAGCAAGGCATACAGTATTGTGTAAATGATATAGATAAATTTAATGAAACAATGTATGAAACGTAACTCTCGGTCAGTGATTAATAGATAATAGCATTTACAAATTATACATCACGTCGGTTTAAAGTTATGAATGTTTCTGAGGGATAAATTGTTGTTATTCTAGTGAAGTAGACAAGACATTCATAACTATGGCTTTTTCATGGATGAGGCTGGATAGCGCAACTGGTTTCGCTATGACTTATCCACTGGATAGTGATTTATCCGCCGAATAGCGTTATCCATTCCTCTTACTAACCGAGTTCGAGGTCCGTACTGTAAGTTACGGACCGAGTTTTTTCCCGTTGATTTATGGCCCGCGCGCTTCGCGCTTGGGCCATAAATCAAGGTTAACCGGCGCGCGGGCAAGGAAACTAGTCAAAGTGAAGCGGAAGGTTCAACTGCCACAAAGAATGCCGTGCCAAAATCCCAAAAACTAAAATCTTCTTGGCTGTTAAGTTTGAAATAGTTGCTTGCAAGATTCAAACAGTTTTCAGTACAAGTTTATGCAAAAGAAATGACATGAAAAACTCGCTAGATGATGTTTTGTCGAAATTTTAAATTTAGCGGGCTGTACAGCGGGCCGTACTGTAGAATACGGCCCGCTAATTTAGCCAATTACAGCACGCGTACTATCTGAGAGATATAATAAACCTTTTGAACAACTGGGTTCTGGGGCGCGTTTCTCCAAAGTCCCGAAACTTTAAGGGCCATTTTCGAGTGTCACAATTCCCTTCGTAGAACGGAGAGGATTTAAGTCGTCAAACTTCTTAGTCATTTTTCTTTTTGTTATCTTTAAAACATGTTAAAAGATCGACTTTCCGAAACAAGCGGTTGGCAGTTTCACAAATGGCTTTTCGAGCCCGAAAGGTTTTCGGGACTTTCGAGAAACGGGCCCCTGGAGTGTAATAGAGTAACAAACGCCGACTAATTAATCTTGGGGAAGCTGACAAATTAACTATTAGTAAGCAACCCCCAGGTTTGAGATCTTTCTTCCAATTTCTTTCAATAACATATTTTTGAGAAATTACAGAGCATTTAATTTGCTATAACATGGTTATCTGCCTAAAACAACACCTTCAACTCATCACAAAGTTCACGTTTATCTTTGCTCCACCCTTTCAAATATTTTTCTGTTTTGAAAGAAAACACATTTATAATCACGCTACAGATGAAATATAATGCTCTCGGGGTTTCTCCATTAAAGCTGTTAACATTTTAAGAATTTTCCCGCTCATATCTGTTTCATTAACTCTTAATTTTCATTTCTCTCAACTGCCGCGTCATTGTGAATGAATTGCCTCAGAATTTGAATCGTATTGGCTGCACTATATTTTACGAACGCTAAGGGCCTCATGTTTTACAAAATTGTTTTGTTTTTTAATGAATTCGTTACCTCATCATGTTCCAATCTTATCTCCTCAGTTGTGGCGGCACGTTTGTCGTCAGTCAATGTAATCGCTCATCGAAAATAATATTTATTATTTTTTTATCCCGCAATAAATGACTCTTCTCAAACAGAGTCGTTTTAACACCGTGCAGATGTTTTGGTGTTTCGCCTCATAAAGGAAAAAAGGTTTGATTGATCCTCTCTTAACAGAATAGCTGCTAAGAGTCCTAATAGAGTGGTCAACAAAGAATGCCTCTATTTTAGGCAAGAATTAAGATGCAACGTGACCTTCTTTGAACATTCTCGTTTATCAAAGCTATCAAACTCAAGTTTTTTTTACAAGATTTCGATCTGAGAATGATTTGTTTTCTCGACGTTGTCTGACTAGTTGTCCATTTAGCAAGTTTTCCGATTTTATAAGCATGAGCGGTCTATGTAAATGTTTTTAATTATTATTCGGAATTTATTTAGTTGGTTTCATGTTCAACATTGTTTTTGACAACTTGGTTTGCAATCGGCTAATCGCCAGCCTCGTAATATTGGAAAATGAAATTATGCTTCAGTGATGACGGAGCTGTAAAGACTGACGTTTCAATTGGATTTTTGAATTTGAGAAGAAATCATTTTCATGATCAACTGTGCTGCGCAATAAAAATGACCACCAACGCGAAATTTGGTAAAGAAGGCTCCAAGCTGTTGCGGGGTAAAGAGGCGCTCATCGAGTGGAGTCAACAACAGACTGTAGGATACAGAAATGTTCGCATCTGCAACATGACGACTTCTTGGAGGGACGGACTTGCATTCTGTGCGATCATTCACAGGTTCAAACCTGACTTCATGTAAGGAAATTAGTCAATTTTTTCTCAGTTTTCTCGGCAATATTAAAAATATGTTCCACTGAATATAGATAAAAATTGTAGTTCTTAATTTGATTCGGAGTTTTGCGGCCTAAAATATGTTGCAACAAGCTAGGGCGATCTAAATTCAGTAACTTCGCAGCTAATCTTATTTGGGGTCGTTGGATGGAAATGAAACATATTTTTATTGATCGACCTGAAGCTCTTTAAAGCGGAAGGAAGAAAGGGGTTTTGCAGCATATCACACTGGCTGTCCTCCATTCTTAAAGTAGATCATGGCTTAGCTGTGATAATCGTAGGCTGACTAACATGTATTAAAACAACAAAACCATGAGATAAATTCTGTTTCGATAAGTGTTTGCTGTGCCGAAGAGCTGACAACATGCATTAATCCCCTGTTAAAAGAACATGTATTGGGTTCCCGTCAATTTTCTTGTTCAGAGTCAAAGAATACTTTTAAGTGAAAATATTTTTACAGTATGGCAAAACAAAAACGAAGCCTTCAGACAATTGTTTTAAAAAGCTGACATCTGATCCAAAGCGAAACATTGGCCATGAAAAGGTCTTACATCTGCTCGTGTGATATTGAATTGATCATGATCATAAGGAGAAATTCAATGTTGATCTCTGGAAGTTCTCGCTCTGTCACAACTCACAAGAAGGCAGTTATCTAAACTTACTAAACTTATGTACTGTACCTATATGGTTGCCGAAATGTGTCAATATAAACAAATTGTGATTTTGAGACGGCAATACCACATTATATTGACGGCTAGTTGGGAGAAAATATATTCCGTTGGGCCGAGTCACGAAGCCGTCAATATAATGTGGTATTGCCGTCTCAAAATCGCAATTAGTTTTGTATCGCGATCCTAAATAAAACTGTAAATTAATCAACCCGCGCCTGATCGAAAATTCAATTCTTTCTACCTGCGAGACGCATTTGTTTGCGTATGTCAGCAACCCAATTCTGTGCAACGACGTCAATTTCAACATTACAACCAATCACAGGCCGCAAAAGTGAGACGGCAATAACACGAAACATTGACGGCTCGCGCATAGGCAAAACTGTAAGAAGATCGCGATACTATTCGATGTCGCGTATATGCGTTTGATAATTTCCACATATTGACAAAAAAATTCAAATATATTTTGAATTTGTTTAATACATTCGATAAACTTGTAGCAAAATTCGATAAATTCGCCATGATACGCATTCGATTCTCTCCTCCATTTATGAAACAATTCAAGCAATATTCATTCGATGATTCCAGCAAAATTCATTCGATAATTCAAGAAATATTTATTCGATGATTCGAACAAAATTCATTCGATAATGCACGTGACCTATCTTCCATATTTGAATAGAAGGCTTGGCAACTAAGTTTACAAAATGGCGGAACAAATTGAATGGGACCCTTTGGCGCTAAGCCTGCTCAATTTACTAGATAAATGTGAAATAGATTCTGAAGAGGTAACCTATCCTATCGCAGCCAATGTATTTAATGGCGTTGAAATGGCTCTTTCTGTTATTCTTGTCATAGCAGAGACTATTAATGATGAACTACAGTCTTTGTTTCTTGAGCTTGGTGAGTGTTTTTGCGAAATTCATCGATACTGGTGGCAACAACTTGTTGAGACTGAGAGAAGGAAAACCAGTGCTGTGGATTTAGGGAGGCCCTCTTGTAAAAGGAGCGGACTCGGGAAACCATCCTTCGATATACCACCAGCTATTTTGGAAGAATTGAGGGGGCTTGGGTTCACTTGGACTCGCATTGCTAAAATGTTAAATGTTTCTCGTTCTACGATTCACAGATGTGTGACAGATCATGGTCTTGAAGGTCTTAGTAAGTTTTCAGACATAGCAGATGCAGAACTTGATCATATTTGATTAAGAAAATAACACAAACAGTGGTGATAAACATTGTATTCCAACGCATTTTTTGTAAAACTTGACGTTTCGTATGCTAGTCAACATACATTTTCAAAAGTGACCGTTTTCAAAAGTGACCGGTCATTTTTGAAAATGTATGTTGACTAGCATACGAAACTTCAAGTTTTATAAAAAATGCGTTGGAATACAATGTTTATCACCGCTGTTTGTGTTATTTTCTTAATCAAGCTACGATGGTCTAAGAACAAGAGTTTGATCATGTTATTATACAAGACTATTTTTCCCGGCATGGACCCACACTGCATTCCGTTGGGCCGCGGTAATATCAAAGACTGCCGTTCATCATTAATAGTATCTGCCATGACAAGAATAACAGAATGAGTCATTTCAACGCCATTAAATACACTGGCTGCGATAGGATAGGTTATCTCTTCAGAATCTATTCCACATTTATCCAGTAAATTGAACAGGCTTAACGCCAAAAGGGTCCCATTCAATTTGTTCCGCCATTTTGTAAACTTAGTTGCCAAGCCCTCTATTCAAATATGGAAGATAGGTCACGTGCATTATCGAATGAATTTTGTTCGAATCATCGAATGAATATTTCTTGAATTATCGAATGAATTTTGCTGGAATCATCGAATGAATATTGCTTGAATTGTTTCATAAATGGAGGAGAGAATCGAATGCGTATCATGGCGAATTTATCGAATTTTGCTACAAGTTTATAGAATGTATTAAAACAAAACTCAAATATATTTTAATTTTATTGTCAATTTGTGGAAATTATCAAACGCATATACGCGACATTGAATAATTGACACATTTCGGCAACCATAGTACCTATTCATGTTTTTTCCCTCTTTGTTCATAGCGCTCTTTATCCGTGATTTTCATTCACTGACATCATTACTTTTCAGTGATTTTAAGAGCCTCAACAAGGAGAACATGATTCAAAACAATGAGCTTGTAAGTGGAACATTCCTTTCATTAATTTTCATTTCTTTCAAAATTACGTGACGGACAGCAATTTTTGTCGCGACTACGCCAAGAGAGAGATAATTAAGTCTATTCCTCATATGACGTTAAAACTGCTTTAGTTTATAGCAAATGGACTTAGTTTCTAAAGAAAGTGTGGTTATGCGTCGATGCTCGGGTGTTTGAAACACGAGAGTTTGGTAGTACTGACTGAGGTGATAAAAGTTAATTGTCCACCTTAAGCAGATTGAGAAGCTTACGTTTTGAGCATCATCCCTTGGACTTGCAGGAGTGATCGGTACATAAATTCTTCCCACAATGGACCTCGGAAGCTTGAACGTTTTGATTTCTTATTTCAGACCACGTGATGTTCCCAAGGGAATTTTCCTTTTGTTTTTTCATTAGTTATTCACACGAAAGCACGTGCAAAAGACGACATTTGAAAGAAACTGTTCCCTAGAGTAACATAACGTGGTCTGAGAAACACAACGTACAAGCTAAAGCTTTTTTTAAGGTTCCTGTGGTAGACAAGTTACTTCTGCCAAATCAATTGATTCTTTTGCTTGCAATTTAACCTTAAATTCAAACTCTCCCTCATATCAAAGAAAAGAGAGCACGCCTTTGTTCCGAGATTACCTAGGCCTAGGTTCCAGAAAAAACTGTGACGCTATTTAAGGACTTGACCCATTCCTAACAGTCGCAAGGTCGTTTTTAGCTTGCACGTTTTGTTTCCCATTTCAGACCACGTGATGTTACTCTAGAGAACAGTTCCTTTTAAATGTCGTCTTACGCACTTGCATATGTACGCATAACTTATGAAAAAACAAAAAGTAAATGAAACTGTAACTGATCTCCTTCAAAGCGACATGAAGCAGAGCAAATGCTTTATAGTCATGGGGATACCTGGATATTGGGTCGTTATCATCAAAAACCAAATCTCGCTGATAAAGAGGTTTAGTAGTTCACAGTTAATTGAAAAAACTGTGTTGATTAACGAGAAAATGAATTTTTCTTTGCAAGGCTTTTAAGGTTGCAGAGGAACAGCTTGGTATCCCGGCCTTGCTGGACCCACAAGATTTGACTTCTATGGAGGTCCCGGATGAGCTAAGCATCATGACCTACGTATCTTCACTGTATTGTCATCTTAACAATCATCAGAATTCAGGTATAAAGCTTACAGGAGCCATGGCTGATGTCATGATTATTTGCCATAGAATAAATCGAGGGCAAGATATCCTCACAGATCCCTATTTAATTCTGTATACGCTCCCTTGTTTTATGAAACAATAGCTTTAACATAGCCGTCCTTTGCGACTTAGGAGCTGTGTTGTTGCCAACGTTTGGGAAATTTCCTCCATTTTTAAGGACACTGATGAAAATAGAAAACGAATTTTGTGAAGTTTGCAAATCCCAGCAAACGCCCCTACCTCTCCTTCTCTGTCTCTCTATTTTTATTCTTACTTTTAAAGTGGATAATAGTCGACCTCTGTTTTTCTTTTCATAATGTCAGAGGACAAGACTAATACCAGCAACAAAAAAGGCAAGTGTGTATAGTTGGTTTCCACGCAACGGCATCGCCTCCATGTTAGTGGACGAAAACAAAAGATCTCTCGTTTTCTCTTTTTGTTCGTCCACCCGGCCAGCAATTGTGTCATTGCCGCAGTGTTATCTGTGTCTCCTGGAGATTGGTTGCAAACCACCTGTAGAGTGTTTTCAATCCTGTGATCAGTAATCTTGTTTTTCCACCGAAACAAAAGAAAATATTTGCATGATAATAGAGCTTAATTCCCGGAGAATTAGTTGGGTACACCAATATGGGCGCCGTTCTGTTGCTTAGGAACCAATGGCCGTCGTGACGTCACTTGACAACACTCCAAATTGTATCAAACCCCTGAAATTTCCCCTTGGCCAACCACCGACGAAACGTATAAAGGTAATTAATGTTGTGTTTTTATGACTTTTAAAGGAAAACCGCGACGACGTCTATTTGATATTCTGGCAGATGAAGAATACAAGCGCCGTTTTAAAATCAAACAAGGCGAGATAATAGATGACAACAACAATTTTGCTTGAAAATGTACTAAAGCGAAAATGAAGGGCCTATATCACAATAATAATCTCTGTGACGTCTTACGCCCCGTGATCAGAAGTTCTCATCTTACTGTAAGATATTTTTTGAGGTCTTTGGTTTTCGAAAAGCAAAATTTGTGAGAATATCTTTCAAGGATCATTGTACCGATTCTATCTTCACTTTCATTAACTTGAATCAATTTTATCAGAAATAGCACACAAACAGCAGTGACAAACGCATCATTTGAAATAATCTTTTACTTGAAATTTCGTATGCTTCTGCATACATCTTCAGAAGTGACGGTTAATACAAAATTGGAGTTTAAATATACAAAAATAAATATAAATGTACAAAATGGGATCATTTTAAAATCTTAGCCAAAGGGCGATCCGAAACTCACTGTAAAATAAAAGAGACACTATTGATCAAATATTTAAAGCCGACCGTGCCTTAAATGAATATGTGAGCAGTGAAAAGCTGTGTCTTTATTAGTTTTTTGTCACCTCTATCGTTACTCAATAGTTAATAGTTAATAAGTTAGCGATCCTGTATATGTAAATTCCAATTTTGTATGAACCGTCACTTCTGAAGATGTATGCAGAAGCATACGAAACGTCAAGTAAAAGATAATTTCACATGATGCATTTATATCTGATGTTTGTCACCGCTGTTTGTGAGTTATTTAACTGAGATGGCCAAAGAAAAAGAGTATTTAATCAATTTTTATATGCATTATTATGAAGATATTAGGAAATGAAGGATGGTCACTATGAAGATTAATTGAAACTGGTCACTCAAGCGAATGGAAAACGTGTGAAGTCAACTCTTGGATGGATGAATTGTTGTCTCTCTATGGCTCTTTGTACACAGAAAACTGCACATTCCGCATTACAACTTATTCTTGCATATATTATCAAACTTTGAGCCTATCCACAAGAAGATACATAGATGCAAATACAATTCGGCTAGACAGGCATTCTCGTCACCGTAGCCTGACTAGCCTCGGATCGACTCAAGGGTTCTCAAAGCTATGGAAAACTTTATGGAGAACTTGAACATGCGCCGTAGGGTTCTTACAGCCCAAAATTTGCCATTTGAACCTTTCGGCGCCTGCTCACTCCTCCTGCTAACATGAATGCACCAATTAGAGACGCTTTTTTTATTGTTCTTCACGAAAACCAATGAGAAGACACTTTGTTTCAAGGTTCCCCAAAGCTGTTCTCTCCTTCAGCCAAGAGAAGAGCTCTGGGTTCGAGATTGGCTAGAAAGACTAGACACAGTTACTCTCTTACGTAACAAGCAATGTAAATCTTGCAATATACGTTTGTTCAATAAAGAAAGCCATTTTTTTATTTTCATACCTAGTCATACTGTTAAACTTAAAGTTCACCCGCGTTTGTGAAGGGGATGCCTCTCCAGTACACGAAGTCGCAAAGGAAATGGAACGGGGAACGGAGAAAACCATGACCCGTCCCAATCTACCAAAGTGATATGGATAAACTCGAAGGGGTTTTAAACAGCTGCTGCTTCCGGCGCCGGACATTGGCTTTCCCCTCGCTTCTCGCGTGATACTTGCCTAACGCCCGTGAGTCTAGCTCACTTTCCTGAAAATGAACGGCTGTTGGCGGGCGATGATATACGGCAAGGCGCCTTCATCAAAGCCGATGAAAAACTCATGAAGCCAGCAGATTAATTAAAACTAGCTGAGTTTACTAAGCTGATTACCTTTCACGCCAGATTATTTAAATGCTATGTAAAACACCACTTTACGAAGGCGGTCTGCAGCACACAGAGGAGAAATTCTCTCGAAACATTGTATACATACTAAGGAGAAAATTGAAGAGGTTCAGAAATTCTAAAGTTTGATGGAAAAATCTTCCGAAATATTAATTGATTAATATTCATCGTTTTTGGGCACCTGCCTGGTGATTAATATGACAAGCATCAAAAGTAACCATAACTGTTGCGCATAATATCAATAAGAAAATATGTGTATCACACGGAAGGTGTGAGAGGTTATTGGGATGTGGACATGAAGTGCAAAACAATTCTTTGGCGACTTGTTTGGTTTTCCACTTATGTTCTAATAGGGGCAGTTATTTTCATGCATCTTGAAAACAATGATGATAATAATCTGGCTGGAATAGCATCGGAAAACTCTTTGACCGATCAGTTGATGAGAGCGTTAAACATCTCTCGCGAGAACATTACTGCTGTGATAAAAGATCACTGCCAAGGATTTTGCGCGTGCAGAGAAAAGAAAAAGTCATGGAGTTTTCTGAACTCAATTGACTTTGTTCTACAGCTTCTTACAACAATAGGTAAGATCGTATTCGTTTGCAAGGAGGGAAAAATGGCTTCGAATTCAATTTTTTTAATCCAAGGGCCAGTTGAACAAAGTAGAAGTGCCGGATCTTGGGAGTTCTAACCAGCAAATAATCTGTAGAACAAAAATGTATGTATATCCGCACAGCCGTACAACCAGCCTCGCATCATTAGGGCCGTTTATACGAGAGAAAATAAGCCGCGGCTAACTCTGGCCGCGGCTTACGTAAGCCGCGAACACCCCGTATAAATGGTACAAAATCTACGTTCACGGCTTTCTCAAGCCGCGGCTTATCCTGGCCGGGGAGTTCATACTCGTATAAATAGTTCCTTTCGCGGCTTACGTAAGCCGCGGCCAGAGTTAGCCGCGGCTCATTTTCTCTCCTATAAACGGCCCTATTGTTTTGTTTTTAGTCTTCGAATTCAATAAATAATTTAGATATTCGGTAAAGCAGAGATATACCGTTTTTAGTGTTGAGTCGTCTATGATTTAGGAAGTTGTCAACTACAGCAAGGAATGAAAAAAGCTAACTAAATTCGAGATCGCTTGATTGACCAGAAAACTAATTCTCGGTCATTTTTCTTTATTACCCGTAAGGGTGTAGATCGTTTTCACGTGACGTCATCATTTTCTAAAATCCAAAACTAAAGAGCCACGAAAGTTTTTATCCTCATCAGGCATAAGAGGCGGTAAATTTGTATCCATTTGCAATTTTAAAGCTCAATAGCGTGCTTCGTTTCGAAACCAGAGCATTTTGAATTTCTGAGTTATAACGGTGCGTGACACGAGGCGACGATCGAGTTTATTGAGAAATATATATTTATCTCATGGTTTTGAGCCTTTTTAGAATTTAAAGCATTAGGAAAAGTGCTTAGGTAAATAGCTGTCTGTTCAGTACAGATGATCACTCGCCTAGATAGCCAAAGTAAGTAACAGATGTTGACACTATTTTCCGGCCGCCATATTGGTGCACCACAGATGTGCACCAACATGGCGTTTTCATACTGGGCTCTGTAAATTTCTGCGAAACATTTCGACGAATATCTGAAGTTTGGGGAAACGCACAGGCCTGAAACTTGGAGAAGTGTCTTCTTCATTTATCTTCTACAACATCACGAATTCTTGACCTTTTCCACTGAATGGTTTTCGATTTATTTTTTTATTGCGTGACAGTGAAAACGATCTATTGATCCAACGAAGTTGATTTTTCATTCTTGGATTATTAAAAGTCATATGTTTCATGTAAACCGATATTAGAACCACATCAGGATAAAACAGAAAAATTGTTTACTTGCTTGTTCGATTTTGTTGCCTTTTGCCAAAAAAAACTGTGAATATTGTAATATGTTAAATTTATGATAATTTTTGACATCTATCTAGTTCGTGTAGCTGAAACACGTCACTCCTTCACATTACAGTTTCATTAGAATTTGGTTTTCACTTTGTCGTATAATCAATCATAATACAAGTCCACTAAAATCGTTGCGGCTTGACAATGGTCACAACTTCCTCCTCAATTTATTCACTACATTTCATTCGGAACATTTATTACCGGTAACTCAGAAATTAAAGACAAGACTATTTTCAAACTTTCCGGCAGCAGATGTAGTTTTCTTATCTTCTATTATAATGATTACCAATAAAAAATAAGAATTAAGCATTAGCAATTTCAACGCGAAGTAGAATTATGCAAGGTATTCATTTAGTGGCAAAACTGAGGGGAGAGCGCAGGCCCTGAATCGAAATATTCAGTGCAGAGATGCGAAACTGTGTTCAGTTCTTAAGCCCTGGTGCTGTCCAAGGGACTGACTGCGTGCTGTGGGAACGAAAACGAACGGAAAATTAAATATCCGGTAAACTGTGAAGCTACTCAATACAACAATATTGTTTGGTTTTCTGTGTCATTTTAGGATATGGCAACTTCACACCAGTCACTCCTTTCGGTCAGTTGTTTGCAATTGCCTACGCAATACCAGGGATTCCATTGACAGTAATAACGCTGCGGTCAGTAGGGAAATTACTGAACATTGGCCTTCGAGCAACGCATCGGCCATTGCACAACAAATTTCACGGCCCACAGTGCAAGGAGGAAGACTGCGATTTTCTCGAAAAGGGAAGTGTATGCTGCAGTATCGGTGGTTTTATTTTAATGTGGATGATTGTATTCTCACTTAGCTTTTCACTGGATTCAGATCAGAATCGATCATTTGTTACCATCATATATTCCATTTTTATAACTTATTCTACTGTTGGGTTTGGCGATTTTATTCCCTTTGAAAGTTCAAGATATGTTTTCATAATAACTCTTCTTCCTGGCCTGGCATTGGTGTCAAGTTCCATCGATTCCGTTGTCGCTTGCATCGAGAAAAGGAATAAATTACATGGGTATCTCTTAAGCTGTAAATGGCGCATGTCGTTGAGAAAAAACAGGAAAACAACAAATGGAGGACAAGATACTCAGATGAAAGGTGCCAGAGATAAAACGTTATTACAGGACAACACCACTGTTTCCATGGAGACGACACCGAGTGACGAACGCGTCGCCCAAAGTTAATCTTGATCATGATGTTCCGGCGTCACTCAGAAAAGTTCCTTTTGAGTTAAACCAGAAACCCATAAGGGTTGAAACGTGTAACGCGCGTTCACAGCTTCCGAATATTCAGTGCGAACTGATTGGTTGAATGTTTCAGTGCTAAGTACCATATTTGGAAACCCCTCGCTCTTGTTGTTCCAAATATGGTACTTAGCAAATCGAATATTCAGAAGCTTGTTTCCCAGCACACAAGGGGCCGTTACACGTTTCAACCCTTATGGGTTTCTGGTTAAACTGCAACACCACGTGCCTTCTTGATATATTGGTTAGCTTATTTGAGAGACGTTCAAAATTGAGAAATAATCGCATAAGAAAATACAAAAACACAAGTGGAAAAATAAGTAATCATCGTGAGCATAATTTAAACTCCTATGCGGATCCGTTTTTACGTTCTCCGTAAAATACTGATGAGGCTATCAACACGTTGCAATGTAACTTGCGAACACTCGGTTAAGTGATCAAATAAACCGTCTAAGCTCTAGTTTATCCAACATCCAACTTAAGTGCAAATTGTATCGAGCGTTGTCTCGTGACTTCACGGCGCCCATGCTGGTGTTCCTAACTAATGCTCCTTGAATTGAGCTCTGTTATCATGCAAACGTTTTCTTATTGTTTCGGTGGAAAAACAAGGTTACCGATCACGTGAGTGAAAGCACTTTATAATAAACCGGGAGTCAGGATGGCTTACTGGTTATCAACCGCACCTCCCACCTCTGTGACCCAGGTTCAACTCTGGCCTCGAGGTCGTATGTGGGCTGAGTCTCAGTCGATTTCAATCTGACTCCGAGGGCTTTTCTCCGGGTACTCCGGTTTTCCTCCCCGATGAAAATCGACTCTAGATCAGTAACATCCGGGCAGATCCCCTTGTATAGGGTTAAGCTCTTGTATCTCTCCCTTTCATTGTATTGGATGAATAAAGTTGGTATTATTATTATTATTATTATTATTATTATTGTTATTATTGTTATTATTATTGTGGTGGACTACGCTCGACTATGGGTACAAACCTCTAACTAACCGAGTTCGAGCTCCGTACTGTAATGTAAGTTAAGGACCGAGTAAATTTCTCACTTGGGCCATAAATCAACGGAAATTAAGGAGGACCCATAACTTACAGTATCGGACCAAGCAAACTAGTAAGACATTATATCTCTGAGGTAATCAGGAGCACGGCCGGGAAAGGAAACTAGTTGAAGTCAAGCGGAACGTTCAACTACCACAAATGATTGAATTTGCGTCAAAATCCGAAAATATTCTTATCAATCTCGACCCCAGAGCTCTTATCTTTTGCGCCTCACTGAGAGAGAGAAGAGTTCTGGGGAACCCTGAAACAAAGTGAAGAATAATGAAAAGCGTCTCTGACTTGTGCATTCATATTTAATAGCACGAGGAGTGAGCAGGTGCCGTAAGGTTCAAATAGTCTATTTCTGGCTATAAAAACGCTACGGCGCATGTTCTCCTACATAGAGTTTCCCAGAACCTCAGGTCAGCTCTGGTGACGAGAATGTATTCTTATTGGCTTTTAGAATTAGTTGCTAGCAAGATTCAAACAGTTTCAAAAGTTAATTTCACATTTTCAAATTTTCTTAAAAGGACATGTCGGCGACAAAATGTTGCATCACGTAGTAGCTAAGAAAAATAATAGATATACCGAAGTTGATTTGGCGGATGAACTTCATGTTTCGCGTTCGGATCGCTGAGAGACGTCGGTAGCCGATTCTTTTATCTTCGGCAGTCTTGAACTATCGTAACTGAAAGCCTCAGTTGCAATTACTGTCCTACTGTGTTGGGCCATCAATCGCTTCTGTTTCTAGGGGTAGTTTCTAAAGAAACTGTGGTGCTGCGTCGGTGGGGAAGTAGTATACAAAAATTTGGTTTTATCAACGGAGTTGATAATGTAAATTGGCCACCGTACAGCTTCTAAAAGCTGACGTTTCGAGCGTTAGCCCTTCGTCAGAGCGAATCGAGGGATTATGGGTTACGTGTAGTTTTTATAGTAGAGTAGGAGCTACGCTATTGGTGGTAACATGGCAACGTGAAAAATAGGAATATATTAGTTAAATGAAAAGCGTTCGTTAATACCGTGAGGATTAAGGGTGCCGATTTGAAAGATGAATTTTTGTTCCAGATTCTTGCGGCTTTCCTTCGTACCTTGATGTAGGGAAAGGCCGCAGATAGCCATGTGTTTTTTGGAGTGGTTAGGCAGATTAAAATGGCGAGCGACTGGCTTAGATGCATCCTTGTCATTCTTCTCAACATCGCGAAGGTGTTCGCGGAATCGGTCGCCTAGTCGTCTACCTGTCTCACCAATGTATAATTTATTGCATAACGTACAGGTTATGCAATAAATGACATTTGCGGAGGTACATGTGAAACGATCGGTGATCTTAACAGATCGCTTAGGTCCCGATATCTTGCTAGTGTTAACAATGAAAAGACAAGTTTTGCATCGTGAGCGCGCGCATTTGAAAGTGCCGGGTTGCTCGTTAGTTATGAGCGCGCTTCTAACTAAAAAGTTGCCTACGTTTTTGTCGCGTTTGAATGAAATAAGTGGAGGTTGCGAAAAGATTCTACCAGTCTCGGGATCATTTTGGAGTAATTTAAAATTACTAAGAATGATGCTTTTGACTGCGTGATTATGAGGATGGAAAGTGAGGGTGAATGGAATTCTGTCATTCTTATCTTTTTGTGACGTTTGTAGTGATGACTCTCGATCAAATTGTTGGGCGCGATGATGGCCCGCTTTGACCACAGAGACAGGATAGCCACGTTTCTCGAAGAAATGGCACATCTCCTCTGATTTGCTGGAAAAATCGGAGTCATCACTACATAGACGTCGAAGTCTAAGAAATTGAGAATAAGGAATGGAGTTCTTGACATGTGATGGATGTGACGATGAATACAACAAATAACTGTGTGAATCAGTAGGTTTGTAGTGCACACTAGTACATAGCACGTTGCCTCTAATAGAAACTTTGATATCTAGGAAAGCCAATGAAGTTTCCGAAATTTCCCAGGTATATTTAAGAGCCGGATGAAAAGAGTTGACGGAGGTTATAAATTGATCGAGTTCTTCTCTACTGGATGAAATAGCGCCGATGCAGTCGTCGATGTAGCGGCCGTAGAGTTCAGGTTTGGGACCGTTGTACTGATTAAAAAATTGGTGTTCAACATATCCTACAAAAAGATTGGCATAGCTAGGTCCCATTCTTGTGCCCATCGCTACACCATTAATTTGTTTGTAATAGTTGCCGGCGAATGAAAAACAGTTAAGCGTTAAAACTAGTTCGGCAAGGCGGAGGAGCGTTTCCGAGCTAGGTTCTTTGACAGTGCGTTGATCGAAAAAGTGTTTAAGTGCTTGAAGACCTTCGCTATTAGGAATGACTGTGTATAGAGATGTAATATCCATGGTGAAAATTAGTTTGTTTTGGCCGGAGAAATTGAAATCGCGGAAAATTTGTAGTGCGTGTGTACTGTCTTTAATGTATGATGGCAAAGATTTGACGATAGGCGTCATAATCCTGTCTAAGTAGCTAGAAATGAGTTCGGTGGGGCAACTACAGGCAGAAACGATAGGGCGACCTGGGTTGTTTAGGCAAGAAGTAAATGCACGAAGTTCTAGGGGTGTTGATGATGAGATTAGTGGCAGTGTCCGGTAATTCTTGATTAACTATAAGATTTTGAATGGTGTCTTTGACAAGTTTTTGATTTTTGGAAGTGAGATCTTTAGGGATTTTGGCATAAAACGAGGTATCCGAAAGTTGCCGCAAAGCTTCTTTTTGGTAAAGGTCGGACCGCCAAACAACTACCGCGCCGCCTTTGTCGGCCGATTTGACAACTATGTCGTTGCGTTGACTAAGATTTTTAAGCGCCGCCCACTCTTCCGAGGAAAGGTTGGAAAATTTAGTGTTGCGATTGAATTTAAGTTTGTGAATGTCGTGACGGCATTTTTTGGTGAAAAAATCTAAAGAGGCAAATTGTCCCTCTGGGGGAGTCCATTTGGATTTGCGAACTAGAAGTGTTTCAAAAATATCTTTATTAGAAGTGTCCGAATCATCCTCTTTGTCGTGAAAAAAGGCTTTTAACTGAACGCGGCGAAGGAATTTTTCAACATCTTGCTTAATAGTAAATTCGTTGGTGCGTTTGGTAATAGGGACAAAATTTAGGCCCTTACTGAGAACAGATTTCTCTGGCAATGAACAATTTGTTTGTCAAGTGCGATTCGTTTTTGGCACATAGCTCTAATTGTGATCCTCATAATATTACGTGAAAAAGAATTTTGCGCACATCGAATTTGGTGAAGATACTGATTTGAGTGAGAGAATGTAGACGCATGAAAGTTCGAGCGAAAACCTTTAGGAATGACTTTAGAATTGAGGCAACGGCCGATGAAGTTGATGTGACTACAAAACCTAGTTTTGGCGAAAATGAGAGTGGCTAAACGGAAAGCTAAGTTACTGCTAAGTGTGGGAAAAGGAAACCAAAAACGTACCCTGAGTTACTGCTTCTGTTTCTAGACTATCTTGTCAAAATCTCCAATTCAGTTAAATGTAAGCTTTTATCACACATTAAGCGTTCAATAAAGGTGCCTTTGTTGTTAAGGGTGCGTTTTTTGGGAGAATCCACAAAACGGACTTGTGATCTCAGTTCATATGGATTCTTCATCTCCAATAAACGTTACAAATACGCACCTCCTCTTGTCCTCGAGGACAGAAAATGGCGTCAAAAAACAGTTAGGCTTAACGGTTGTTGTGTATCATTTTTGCACAGTAAACCTCTCGTCAAGAATATTTTTTTTCGAATCCTTTACCCCTCAAAAAAAAAAACCCGGACTGTGTTTAGATTTGATCTGAAGAATCGGCCACACGGAGAATGAATTTATGGATTCATGATCCGTTCACCAGAAAAACCGCAAAATCCATTGTTGGATTCAGAAACTGTCCGGCTTTGGATTTTCCCCCAAAAACGTACCCTGAGTTACTGCTCTGGTTTAAAGTTTCCAACCTATGGCGGGATTAAAGTGGAAATCCCAATCAACCTCAAAGGAAACAGCACAAACTGTTTACTTAGCTGGGCAAACAGAATTTAACACACGTTGAAAAAATCACTTGAACTCTGTCAAACGGGACGTGCATATATTTTGTAAACACATAGCGCGCGCCAGTTTTTGAGCATTAGTCAGTGAGTCGTTCCTTGAACTATGGAAATAAACAGTGCCTATTGGAACCGAATAGAAAGACTCTACCGTTTATCTTTGCTTTTCTGTCAGCTGGCCTTAGCGCTCTCCGTCAAGGAGGACAGGCTTCATCAACATTTCGGATTTATTATTAAACAGCATCATGAACGCACACAGAAGATGTGAACTATTTGAGAAAAATTATTTATGGCACGTCTTGTTGCTTAAAAAACATTTTTTTCAGACATTAGACCGCTATACACGATCACACATTAGCAAACGCGTCTTCATGGTACAATTGAATGAGTGTAAACACCATATACGAGGAGAAAACAATGGTGGGAAATGCGCGCGACATCTACAAACAAGGCAAAATCTAAATTAGCCAGAATACCAAAAACAGAAAAGAATAGAGCAGATGGCTTCACATTAGTGATTTTTAAGCTTTGTTGTCTTGATTTTCCGTTTCAGACCAGCAAAAGCACACCGGAGAAAACAACGACGATAACAAGACGGTTGATCAAAATAGTATGCAAAGCTAAATAATGGATTGAAATAGTTTTAGAGATTTTCACATTAAATCATTAGCATCTGGCACTAACTGAGATACAAACATTAACAACCAAAAGGTGTCAACAACCAGCAACTAACTGAGAAAACTTTTACAAACAAACTTCCATCACGCCAAAGTTCTTGAAAAGCAGTTGCGATTTTTTCCTGCTGGAGGGAGTATATCTTCGTAACAATTAAAGAAGATCACATTCTTTCTTCTCATAAGAAGTACTAGTGACAGCTAACGTATGAAAGAGGATACAACCGTTTACCATCTATGGAGATTAGACATCTTCATATCTAGCATAATTTCAAAGGAGATCTTGAGACGTTAATAGCAGTTTGGCTGTCTCATTTTGATGTACTTTACACTGTACAAGATGCATAGCACTACCGCGTATACCTTATGTTCGTTCTTATTCTCGCTTATTCCCGCTTCCAGAGGAATTAAGGAGCCACAGACCGTGATTCTTGTATCTATGGATGGAATGCCATGGAACTTGATCGGCGGTACTTTTGCAGAAACTCCAAACCTCGACAACGTCGCGAAAAACGGAGTCAAGGCAAAGTATTTGAGGACTGTTGTTCCAAGCAAAACGTGGCCTACTCATCAATCCTTTTTTACTGGCCTGTACCCTGAAAGCCACGGAATTGTTTCCAATCGCTTTTGGGATCCGGTTTATGAAGAGACGTTCATCCTCGAGTATGACTGCACAACGTTCGATCCTAAATTCTACAACGATTCGGAACCAATATGGCTTACCTTGCAACGCTCAAAAACAAACAAAGGTCGCAGTGGGGTGTACTTTTGGCCCGGCTTCGGTGGCTACAGCGAAAAGCCTAGCTTTTACCGCAAACCAGTTTGCAAACTGAATTGCAGCGCTGTAGACCCGAAAAAGCTGTCAAACTTGCGAAACACGACACGAAGTTCATACCCACCTTATGATCACTGCTACCCCGACTTTTTCAACGATAACGAATCGTATCCCCGCCGCGTAGACAGGGTCATCAGCTGGCTCAAGTCTGAAGATCCTCCACGTTTTGTAGCTCTGTATATTGATGCTCCTGATTGGAAGGGACACTCCGATGGCGCTCTTTCAAAAGCTTACAAGGATTCTATTGAAAAAGTCGATAAAGATGCTGTGGGATATCTTTTGGATCAACTTGAAAGGGAGAAATTCATTGATAAAGTGAACTTGATTTTTGTGAGCGATCACAGCATGGTGAACACCTCCTCCGATCGAGTTGTTCTCTTAGACAAGTACATTGACCCCTCTACATACCGACTCATCGAAAGTGGGCCTATAGGACAGATATGGCCAAATGAGGGAAAGTTAGACGAGATATACACGAACTTGACCATGCCGAAATCACACAAGCACCTACAAGTTTACAAGAAAGCGGAGATACCACAAGAGTATCACTGGAAACACAACAGAAGAATTCCGCCCATCTTTGTCGAACCAGATGTTGGGTGGACTGTGACCACGTCAAATGCCACAATTCCTCCAGGAGAATGGGTTCGAGGAACTCATGGTTGGCCTCCTCAGAAGGCAAAAACGTATTCCATCTTATTCGCCCAAGGCCCCGCCTTCAAAGTCGGCTACGAGATAGAACCGTTTTCCATTCTTGATCTTTATCCAATGATGTGCGATCTTCTAGGAATAGAGCCACGTCCACACAACGGCACCATGAAAATCGTTAAGAAAATGTATAAAGACGACCGAAGCGCGAGAGCTGGTCAGCAGAGCCTCATTGCATGGTCACCACCCCTTCTCGTTGTCGCGATTTCTGTATTTGTTTGGATGGCTCTGCAAAAAAAACTGTACTGAAAAGCGCGAGTTTTAGGTTACCTTTCAGCAAAATTAACCACTTCTAAGATGTGATTTAGAAAGTAAAGAATAAAGATATGGATCATTTCTTAATCTTACGTGATTAACTCGTACAAAGCCTGCGCAGCTGATAGATGATTTTTTTTAGCACGAATGGTGACAAGTCACTAGCTCGCATACGCAAAGTAATCCCGCCAGCAAAAAAGTGAAATTTTACGTTCCCCGCCATACAAACTGCGTCAATATTTCAATTTCAAATTCGGAACCAAAAATCTATTAAATATTTATTTCGTTCACCTCTTACAGTAAAATCAAATTTACAGAGTGTTGACAGTATAAACAATAATAAAAAAAAAACACCAAAGAAGCAAAAACATCACAATGAAAGTCTACAAATGATGCAAAATTTGTAAGTCAAGATTAGTTTTAAGAGCCAGATCCTGCTGTTCTATTTACCTGAAATACCATGATATTTATTCTCCTCCAGAATTTAAATCCAATGGTCATTCAGAAGGTTTCCTTTAAAAATGTCATTGTTCTTCCAATACAGAAACAGTAAACTTTAATCTTTTCGTGTACCACTCATGGGCCTACACACTTTGTTAAGATGTTGTTTGGGCTTAACATTAGTAGCATCAGTAAATGTTGGAGGGTTGGGGGTTGTTTCAATGACCCGTGATCTGTAAAGAAACCTGCCAATGATAATTTATTGAATAAGGCGAAATGAGGTTTTGGTCTGATCTTATATACCTCTAATGACATAAATTTTATATCTTTATAACCTAGAGGCTGTAACAAGTATTGCATTGGAACAACAAGAACAATAATAATAATATTATTATTTCAAGGAACAACACTAAATTCTGTCAATGTAGTGGGTATACAACATCCTTTTCAACCACTAAAATAACTATTCCGAGTTGACAATTCTTGACAATTATTTTTCTTTGAGCAATTGCTACCACTTTAGGACTGGATTTGCTTGGTATTTCTTGTAATCCTCAAGCTTGAAAAAGGATATTTCAGTTTCGTTGTCTGTTTAAAAAAAAAAAACACTGATCACGAGCTAAAGGTTGGAACATAAAGGAATGAAAACATCTTGAAATTAAAATTTATTATGCATTTTTTTTGTCTCTTCTGGAATACTCATAAAATTCAATATTTGCACTTCAAATAAAAAGATACAGGTACTCACTCACCAATGCCATTGTCACTCAATGTACAATTTGGTTTTAACATTAGTTTTTCATCATCTTCTGTATTGATGACTGGGTCACTTGTCTGAAAATGTTGGTTAAGGGTTTTTTACTGTTTATAAACTGAATGCTGTACTGAACAAATTTGGAAATTATAGCAAAAAAAGTAAGAAATGTTACACAGGAAGGTAACAATATCTTTGTCTTAGACAAAGCACAAATGTTGTTAAGAGTCAAAATTCTTGTTTACAATATTAGGCAATGGTTTATTGTTTTCAAGAAGGTCTAAAAGAATATTTCCAATTCTGGGACTAACTGTTTTTCACCCAACCATCCTAAATCTGCCCCACTGTACTTTTTGAAGGAAAGATCATTCAAGGATGCAACAATAAAAGATTATAAATAATATGGTTCTGGACTATCTTAGTTCATACTTTGTCTTCTGTTCTGATACTTTATAAAGTATAACCTAAGAGATAGTGACTGTACGCTTGTAAAAGAAGTCTGTCCTATAGTTGAGCTGTACTGTGGAATAGCCTTGCCTTGGATATTCGACAGTTGCTCTCTCTTAATGAATTTAAAGAAGAGCTATGATTTTAATAGTAGTCTTATGTAACCACACGTTTGCCTCTTCAAAAGGTCATTCAACAACTATGGTTAACAACGTAAAGTAAATCCAGCTCCTGGGAAGAGAGGGGGGGGGGGTGTACTTCCTATTAATCAGCTAATGGGGATCTGCAGCTGGATGGGATTGTGCTTTCATGACTGGATTGACTATTATGGGGTTGCATTTTCAACGGCATTACTAGAATAGGGTCGCAAATTGTTGGGATTTTGGGGGTAAGAAAATTCTGGCTAGTGAGTGGGATTTAAAAATGGAAAGATTTGTGGTAAAAAAAAGTTGTTAAATGAAGAACTGCAGCGCTGTTGATTTAATATTTACCAGTTGAATTACATTTTGTTTTGAAATTACAATTACAAAGTTCTACAAGGCGTTATGTAAGGTTTATGCATAAACTAAGTTGGGGTCGCTAAAATTACATAATTTTACTCAAAAGTGACTAAGATGGGGTCTATAATTGGCCATAAAATAGACCATAAGGGAGAAGGGATTCTGAGAGGCCAGCGGCACATACCCAGTGAAAATTGACCCAAGTACCCCCCCCCCCCCCCAACATCTCCCAGGATTCAACTAGTACCTTGGCTCCATGTGCTTTGTGTTGAATTTTCATTGTATCTAAAATGACAAAATCAAAATCAACTGATCTATAGTAGTCAGGTTTCTTTCAATAGCCCATTCTGTTAAAAATTCATTCCCCCCATGGACAGGGTCATAATATAATAACATAATGTTATGTAAGGTCACCACAAATAACAATATTATTTACCCCTGAGAAAAATAGGATCAAAGTCCCAAAACCACTTCTTCCGAAAAATGCCAGGTTTTCTACTTCCCCACAGAAATTTCCTGACCTAAAGCTTGGTCAATAAAGGGTTTATTATGTGAGATAACACACCAAAAAATGATCTTTGATCTTGCCGGACCAAGTGAGAAATCCCAAGCAGGCAGTACAGCTCCATCTTGCCCGCTCGGGTAGCCAATCACAGCGTGGTATTTGGTTCATCTTGCCCGCTCACTGAGCTAGTCATATAATAAGATTGATTATTTATATGTACATTTTAATTACATCGATTGTTATGCAAACAAGCGTTACTGGTTAATAAAACAGAAACAGAAAAAGAACACTTAGTGAAGTACCCTTGGAAAAAATTACTATGTAATTCACTGGTTTACTTAAGGACTCTTTACATGGATGGATGATGACAGATGGACTGTCCAAGTACCATACGTTTTCCATATTAAATGTAACGTCAATGGTTGCGTGTTTTGGTCGGTTAAAAATTGAAAATAATTGACAAACCATACGCGAAGTTTCTGAATGGAGGAGGGACACCTGGTCTCTTTTTCACATCTGCGGTAGGAAAAGATGTAAGTTACTTTTTTTCTGTAGCAATTTTCAATGAACCAAGGCTTGAAAGCTGATATCGATGTTAAGTTTGTCGAGAACATATAAATACCTGCAAGAACTGTCTCGATAAACTGCTCGACTGTTTGATGCAGTGGAACACTCTTAAATACGACATATTTAATACTTCTGTACTCAAAAGATCGAATCAGGCGAACTGTTACGGTTGCTGTGTCACGACTTCCGTCCACCATGTTGAATGGCTTAGAGACCGCCCATCGAAACTTTCCACCCACAGGCAGCCCAGAATTACAACCCCCTCACATGTATCATTGTCGTGAACGGGAGCGCTTACCATTTGTCAACAAAAACCGAAAATTCCGGTTGGAAACTCAAATGGTACAGCTCATTCCACCGGAAAGTTTCTGGAAAAGATGGAAATCCTCAGAGGTATTCCTCTTTTCCCGTTCCATCCGAAATGACCGGAAAAATCCTGTACCATTTGTAAACTCCCACTCGACCCGGTGCACTTCGGCCTCTTTTCCCGCCATTCGACGCTGCAGATGCAGCCGTCATTTGTTTTCTTCTAGCCGCGAGAGTCTCGGGCTTGGCGAAACGCCACACCGGGAAAATCCTGTACCATTACGAGCATTCCATTCCAACCGGATTTTCCGTGCAAATGGTAAACGCCCCCGGATCTCGCGACAAATAATCACACGCTTGATGTAATTTTAAAGTTATTT